>JAODAL010037181.1:0-40739 GCA_025379985.1 Phyllomedusa bahiana | reverse complement strand
CCCAGGGCCCCGGGGAAAAAAGCCCCGGGCTTTTTTCACAGCTGCCTGCCTGCCTTGGAGGGGGAAATGACAGGTCCGTTCTCCTCCCTGCGTCCGAAGGGTGGATGGCAAGGCTTGCAGGGTCCCGGGTTTAGGCCCGACCTGCGGTCTGGCGGCCTCTTGGGGGTGCTTGTGGCACCCGTCTTCTCCCCCATTAAGGCGCTGTATTTCCAAAATTCGGCTGATGCCCCCCGGGGGAGGGTGCAGGAACACCCCGGGGGGACCTTCTTTTTTTTTTGAGGTTTCCCCCATGGAAAATCAGGTGATGGTTCGGTTTTGTTTTAAAGGGGTTTCAGGGGAGCTCACAGAACTGTTTCCCTCACTCGGCCATGTCAGAC
Source organism: Phyllomedusa bahiana (assembly GCA_025379985.1). NCBI lineage: Eukaryota > Metazoa > Chordata > Amphibia > Anura > Hylidae > Phyllomedusa > Phyllomedusa bahiana. The sequence goes on along the minus strand of JAODAL010037181.1, from coordinate 40,362 downwards.
CCCCCCCCCCATCACCAAGATTTTCATGTATTACCCTTCCCCAATTTTTGGGAATTTAAACCAATGAGATCTCAGGATATTTGTTCGTCTTATTCGTAAAATGGCTTTTCCCCCTGGCCCCTCCACAGCTGTGGGGGCAGTCAGCAGGCCCCAGAATTGTGTTGACCTAGCGGTTTAACTGAGTAAACCCCCAGGGTTAGCTGTGTCCATCTGACATGGTCATAATTTTGGGGTTGACTGTATATAGCAATTTTATGGCTTCAGTAGTACCATCTCAGGTATTAATTTTTTTTACTCTTTGCCTATTTACTTGTATAAATTTCCCCCTTTGGGCACCCATATTGGGAGGTAACACTTGTCCTGAAATATTTGTATGGATAGCACACAGGGGGTGTAGTTTAAATGTCATTGCAAATGGGAGTTAATTGTCAGAAAAAAACTGTTGCTCAATATGGAAAAGGACTACAAAGGGGCAAAAAGAACCCTTTCCCTGTTTTGCCCCCCCCTTTTGATGACAGAAAAGCTAGTGTCAGACCTGCTGTTCCCAGTACTGTGTCCCTTATTCTGTAAGATGCTGTAGTTTTAGAGTATTTAATGCTCAAATCTGCAGTTTTCAGCCAGAAAAGAGTCATGCAAAGAGTCAGTTTTTTTCAAACCCCGCCCATCTAAGGCTAGCCCCACCCACCTCAACTGATAAACTTATTACTTTGAATAGGTAGAAACAAGTGAATAACTGCCAGGTGGGCGGCTAAGCCTTGGTGGGCGGGCAACCCTGCTCATGAATAAGATTTGAGGTGTAAATGCTCTAAAACTACAGCATCTTACAGAATAGGAGACACAGCGCTGGAAACAGCATGTCTGTCACTACCTTGTTCTGTCCTCAGCAAGGGGGGCATAACCTATGTGAAAGGTTCTCTTTAATGCAGCTAAAGCTATACTGAAGAGCTATAAAGAGATATTCCAATCTAAGTACGATATACCATAAATTTCTGATAGGTGTGGGTTTCAGAGGTGGGACCCGCATCAAAAACGGGCTTCTGAAAGTCTCCTAGCAGAATAAAGAGGTGGTCACCCTTGAGTGTTACTCTTCATTCATTTTAATGTGAATTCTGAGTAGAGCTAAATACATTTGGCTGTTCTCTGAATGCCCATACAACAGAATGGAGAACCATGAGCACCATCTCCTCTCCATTCCAAGTACAGATTTTCAGCTGCCCATTCATTATGCCATAAATGTCTGAGATGGGAACACCCGTTTAAGCCATACTGACCTATAAATAAAGAGGCCCTCTTAATAAATACAGTGGCCTCTCAACAAGATATTATCGGGTTGTGGGACAACCGTTCTATGTTGAAGCCACAAATCTATAAAAAAAAAATTAAAAAATGGTAATTAGTTCTAAAGTCTCAAAATATCACCAAGATAATGCAAAATGAAGATTTAGGAAAATGGAGATAACTAATACAGATAAATCAAGTCATAGTTACATAGTTTGTCAGGCCGAAAAAAGACAGACGTCCATCCAGTTCAGCCTATTGTGTGATAGTGTTGATCCAGAGGAAGGCAAAAACCCTCATGAGGTAGAAGCCAAGTCTCAATTTGAGGGAAAAAATTCCTTCCCGACTCCAATCTGGCAATCGGAAAAATCCCTGGATCAACAACTCTTCTCCAGAATCCTGGTCAATATAATTTGTTATATTATTACGCTCCAGAAATGCATCCAAACCCTTTTTGAACTCAGTTAGTGACTTCACCATGACAAGTTCCTCTGGCAGAGAGTCCCACAGTCTCACTGCTATTACAGTAAAGAATCCCTTTCTATGTTTATGTAGAAACGTTCTTTCCTCTAGGCGCAGAGGATGCCCCCTTGTTCTAGATACTTTCATGGGTATAAACAGATCTTGGGAGAAATCGCTATATTAACCTTTAATGTATTTAAACATATTTACAAGTCTTTACATGTAACATCAGAAAGAGCTGCTGGAAGCTGAAATCCACTTCCTATGTTGAGGAAAGGAGCTTCTTTGGGTCATACCCTTTGTACACAATATACCAGAAGAAAATAAGGCCCTCACTTGGTGCCCAAAGAAGCCGCTCATCCTGGCACATGTACAGAGCAGTACAGGACATGTTGTACCGCACTGTACTGTAGAGAGGTGCTACCAGACCACCAATTACTGCATGCACTACACTAATAGAGAGGTTTTTCAAGTAAACTGTTCATTATAATTGGAGGCAGCAGTGTCTGGTGTATTGTATATTGAAACCAGGGCTGTGGAGTCGGAGTCTATTTTGCAGGAGTCGGAGTCGTCATAAAATGGACCGACTCCCAAAATATATAATAAGTTGATCCAGTTAGTTTGATGCAAAGAGCAAGAGGAGTTGGGTCCGGCCAGTGCGACTGCTCCCATATCTTCAGCCTCATCACATGAGGAGTGTAATTGATGACATGGAGCAGGCAAAGCGCTGCCCCAGGGGAAAAGATTCAGCAAAATGTTTCACCTGCTTTCAAAGAAGTAGAAGAGTTTAACCATTCATCAGAACTGACTGTGGCTGAGGCAATTCCTTTATACCCTGACATTGTTAGAGATGTTGCCCCTGTGGTCACCGCTTTGCCACCAACCCAAGTTAGTGTAGAGAGGCCGTTCTCCAGCCTGGAAATAATGAGATCAGATGTGAGGTCATGTATGTAGGATCTGATGGAGGCAACAAATTCAGAGACTCCACAAATGTTCCTGCAGTGTTTTGCATATTTACAATTTTTGTGTGTTCTAAAGTCATATTCAATAAATATATTTTACACTGACAAGCAAGATGGTAACAATGTTTTGAACTTGTGACTTTCAGGCTCCATATCTCACCATCCACTACAGCTTTGTACATTAGGCTACTGTAATTTGATATACAGTCATTTTAAACCCATCTTATACATAAATTTGCTTGCAAGTATTTGCATTTGCTTAGTTCTGCAGATTCTTTCCTGTAACTGCATTGTTACCGTTTTGCTCCTAAAAATCAAAATCTTTATTATTTGGTTAGTATTTGGGAAATCCACCTTTTGGTTTTCAATATGGCTTCTAGGCTCTGAATCAGATTCAAGCGGGGTCTTGACTAAAATTTTGATCCCAAGTCTCTTCTACACATTCCAATGTTGGTGCAGACTGGACCTGGATACAAATACAGCTTTTTCTTCAACTATACTCACAAGTGTTCAAAAGATCAAAACATTGTTACCATTTTGCTTGTCAGTGTCTGTTCTACCTTAATGGCTTGAATATTGTATCATGATGATAAACAGACGGATGTGACCATTTTACTACAGTAAAGTTATCACTTAAACATGCGCCATGTATGAGGGAGTCAGAGTCGGGGCTTTGGCTTGCCGACTCCACAGCCCTGATTGAAACTACATTCAACATACAATGTCCCAGGAAAGACCATTACATGTTGTAAATAATGTAACCTGGGGCCACTGTAACTTGAGGGACAACTGTACCTTATTTTAAAGAATGCTGCAAGACTAACACAATCCCAATCACTAATTATCACATATGTTAATCCAAAAGCACACTGGCCACCACATGTTATTTGCATGAGAAAGAGGAGTACCTAAATGGACAGATTAAAATAAATGTTACCTTTCCAATCAGAACAGTGCTCACCCACCCCACCGCCAATACTCATTTGATCATTCACATCTTATAATGGACAAGAACCAAACGCCTTTATGGACACGGGTACGTAAATGCATTTTGAGTAATTAAGCAAACAGCAGTCACCGAACACATTTCTGGTCTCAGTTCAAAGAGCACATTATTAAATTAGATGCGCGCTCAATTATCTCGCTGCATTGAGCCGATTACGCAGCAGCAGCACATTGCAAGGATATCATAACATTACCCCTTTTTAAACCATCAGCCATTCATCACCTAGCTCTTCTAGTGGAAGCGTTTCCACAGTTTTGCCAGGACACATTGGGAATGAAAAAATATATAATGGATTACCTGCAATCCTATTACAAACAGCGCTAGAACTGCAGCAAGTCCAGTTATGAAAATACTTCACACATTTACCTTTTATATCAGAAAAATCTTACACACCGTGCAGAAGTTATATCAGAAATAGATCACGTGCTCCTAGTGCATTCGAAGAGGTGCCGGCACACCATTCTCCACACCTTACTGCTCACAATAAACTTCACTTTGCCACATCCTTTAGCAAATATTAGTTCTGCCGGATAAATGCAAACTCTGAAATCTAATCTGGACTATCAGGCACAGTTTATATTTCGCTCCGTTTTCTAGGATATCAGCATCTATTATGAGAATTATTATTATTATCAGCAATATCTGATTTACTATGGAAATAAAATGTAACATAACAGAACAGCCTTATATTTCCATACTGAATAGCAGTGGATTATTCTGCAAGCACCTGGCACAGGGGGCTCCCATATGTGACGGCTGATCAGTGGGGGTCTTAGGATCAGGGCTGTGGATTCGGCAAGCCAAAGCCCCCACTCCGACTCCTCAATTTCCCAAACCTCCTATTCCCTCATACATGGCGCATGTTTAAGTGATAACTTTACTGTAGTAAAATGGTAACATCAGGCTGTTTATCACCTTATACAATAATACAATAATCAAGCTATTTAGGTAGAACAGACACTGACAAGCAAAAGGGTAACAATGTTTTGATCTTCTGAACACTTTTTTTTTTCTTTTGAACACTTGTGGGTAGAGTTGAAGAAAAAGCTGTATTTCTATCCAAGTCCAGTCTGCACCAACATTGGGAATGTGTAGAAGAGACCTGGGATCAGATTTCAGTTAAGACATGCTTGAATCTGACCCAGAGCCCAGAAGGATTCAGGCAGTGCTGAAAACCAAAAGGTGGATTTCCCAAATACTAACAAAATAATACAAATTAACAATTTTATTTTTAGGAGCAAAACAGTAACAATGCATTTACAGGAAAGAATCTGCAGAACTAAGCAGATGCTAAGTACTTGCAAGTCAAATGTATGTACAAGATAGGTAAGATGACTGTATATAAAATTTTAGTAGCCTCATGTGCAAAGCTGTAGTGGATGGTGAGATATGGAGCCTGAAATTCACAAGTTCAAAACAATGATGTTACAATTTTGCTTGTCAGTGTAAGATATATTTATTGGATATGACTCCTCATGTGATAAGTCAGAAGATAAGGGAGCAGTAGCACTGGCCGGACCCAATTCCTCTTGCTCTTTGCACTGCATCGAACTAACTGACCAACTTATTATATATTTTGGGAGTCGGTCCATTTTAGGACGACTCCGACTCCTGCAAAATAGGCACCGACTCCGACTCCACAGCCCTGCTTAGGATCATACACCAACAACCTTTAGATGATCGATAAAATGTTGTGGCAGAGCATTACATATTTTAAAAAGGTAAAAAAAAATGCTCATTATTTCAGGGACCATCATTCTGAGCTCCCATTTATTCAGGTAAGTTTCTCCATAGCAGATTTCTGGGAGGAGATATCACCACGTCAGGCACCTAAAGCTCTTTAATAGTGGGTCTCTTCATATGTACAGCTGTTCCCATAACATTGTCCTCTTTTCTTGTAGTGTCAATTTTGTATGTTTGCAGGATATACACTTTCTAGTGGGAACATATTTCTAGAGAAAGGGGACGGATCAGTCTCTGAAACATTGCATACAGGTGTTTGCTTAGCTCCCCGTCAGCCAGCCATTCGTTATGGGCTTTCTCTGCTACCAATTCAGGATTTACTGTTTGGCACTTTAAACTCACAGTGAGATGGACTAATATACGCAAGTACCCTAAATATATGAATACATTTATTCATGTTTATAAATAAAGAAAAAACTTTATAAACAAAAACATTTTTGTATCTGTAATTGAGAATATGAACATACCCTGTTTCTCCGAAAATAAGACACCCCTGAAAATAAGACACAGTGCATTTTAAGTTATGCAATTCAGAGTTAGGCTGCTTATGCTGATGTTTGTGATGAAATCACTACAGTATATTAATACACATTGATGTTTTGTTCAACAATAAATGTGAATTATTGTTCATATAAAAAAAAATACATCCCCTAAAAACAAGTCTTAGCTCGTCTTTAGGAGCAAAAATTAATATAAGACACTGTCTTATTTTCGGGGAAACAGGGTTTTCTGTATACCTGCTGAACCTACTTAACCTAGTACTTATAGTGTACTAATTTGTGTATTTATGACCCTTTGTTCCTTGCATGCCCCTACTTGTCCCTCGAGATCAGTGTGCATTTGTTTGTCGGGGCTAATCGAAACATGTTGGAACAGAGCCGTAGCGATTTCTAGGTTACACTTCTTGACAGGGCGAGGTTCCTGACAGGGACGCCCTTATCAGGGCGACCACCCCGATTTTTATAGTTGAGGGACGCTGTAGTTCTGTGATTTGGGGTACTTGGGCCCTTCAAAACTGGTCCCATATCTTGGTTGTTGACATTGTGGATTATCTTGTGTTATAAGTGCTGTGTATCTTTCTGCAACAAGAGCTAGTCTATTATATTGATGTTTTTATCTTATCTATGTATTAAAAGTTATGTTTTAAAAATTATTTCTCTCTTTTTTTCCGCTACTGAGAGTATTACAGGACTTGTCACACCTAAGATAAGATGTCAATAAACATGATCGTCTATAGTTGAAGAAAATGTCTTGTCAACCTCTACATAATTACATACTAGACACCGATTATGTCCACACTTAAAGGAGCCCCTAGTTGTCAACCAATTTTGTTTGTTCTCATACCTATCCGATAGAAAAAGGCTAGGTGACAAGATGGAGCCCAACGTCTCCCCTCTCTTAGATACAAATTGTACTTTATTCTACAATATTATATCCCTAATATGACTATGACCAGCCAAAAGGGGAAGATGTTTCTTAATAATAGAGACAATGTCCTTAAATTGAGGACTTCTCTTATATTAACTGTAATACGAAAAATGTTGTCTATCTTATAACATGGCAAAGTTGCAAATGGCAATATGTGGGGTGTACGACCTCTGCCCTTAAAGGGGTTGTCTCGCTACAAAGATAAGCTTTGAACATGTTGTGAACACTTGTTGAAGATGTTTTCCAAATATATTGCATTGTTAATTTTTTTGTTTTGTTAAGAAGCTACAATTGATTTTATCACCTCCCTGGCTCTCTCTGGTTCCCCAAGTGACCGAACCTGTGTACATCTCCCCCCCGCTATTTGTTATATCTGATAGCAGGGAGTGAAGTCATCACACAGGCCAGCACAGAACTTTGGTCAGTGAGAGCTTGTTTGTTATCTGATCTTTCAGACAAAAGAAAGTAATTACTGTGTTTTACTTAAATTCATGCTGTCAGGCCGGGAAGCTTCTAAAGTTAATCAATTAGCAGAAGTCTAAATTTACAAAAGAGCTCATATACTAATTACAGACAGTTTGACCAGGAAATGACAGAGCAAAGCAGCATTATTTCATTCATGCATCCTATGAAACTTTGAAATGAGACAACCCCTTTAAGGTAAGGATTAGATGCCATCTCTCAGATATACGGACTCCCTTTAACATGGGCATTTCTATAGCCTCAAAACATTTTATGGAAGTCCATAACGGCAATACAGAAAGTTTTTCCTTTAAGGGCATTGAGAAGGTTAGGAGACCGGATAGAGGGGTAGACTATCATAAAAAATTATTGAGTAGCGAAGCGTGGTGGATTTTTAAACTAGCCACACGCTCCCCTCATGGGTTAAATAAGAGACACGATCTCATGTATCAATATTAAGGGTTATTTGTTATATGTCATCAGTGTATTTTAGACAGAAACATAGTGAATGTTTTTCAATCTTATATTTTGTATTTTATATGTTTATTGTATTTTTGTTTGAGGGTTATTTTGTCAAGGGTTAAACTATGCAATTCACGTGACCACTTGGTTGGATTATAAATGTAGAAGAATAGCCAAGTTAAACATGATATGATTAAGGAAGTAATTCCTCCGAAACGCGTTAGCAGTTTAAACATGCTTCTGTCGCTGCAATGATACTTTGGATTTTTTAATATGCGAAATAAAGTCTTGGATTATTTCTACTTCAACCTCAAATGGATGCTGGAATATTTTCTCTTTACAAAGAACCCCTTTAAGATCGCTTGCTTCAGTTCCCTGAACAACATAGAAAGAGTTAAAATAGTGCTACAAGCTCTTCATTCTCAGAATCAATAGGGCATCAGATGGACACTACTGATAGTACTGACATATCATCACTTTATATCAGTGCTGTGGTGTCAGCAAGTCAAACTTCCGTCTTCTGTATTTTCCCACAACCCAACACCTTCCAAAATGGATCAACAACCCCTCAAAGGGGTTGTCTCGCTACAAAGATTAGTTTTCGACATGTAGGGAACACTAAATGAAGATTTTTTCCCAAATATATTGCATTGTTCATCTTTTTTTTTTTTAGGAAAATACAAGTGATTTTTTCACTTCTGAGGGCTTTCTTTTTCCAAGTAACTGACCTGTGTACTTCTCCCCCCTGATGTTTGTTCTATCTGATAGCAGGGAGTGCTTTATCAACAGGTCCTGCAGCACAGAACGCTCGGCAGTGAGAGCTTGTTTGTTATCTGATCTCTAAGACAAAAGACAGTAATTACCAGGACTGTGGAGTTGGAAAGCCAAAGCCCCGACTCTGACTCCTCAATTTCCCAAATCTCCGACCCGACTCCCTCATACACGGCGCATGTTTAAGTGATAATTTTTACTGTAGTAAATGTCTGTTTATCATTATGATACAAAAATCAAGCTATTTAGGTAGAACAGACATGAAAAGCAAAAGGGTAACAAGTTTTGATCTTCTGAACACTTGTGCAAGAGTTGGGGAAAAAAGCTGTATTTGTATCCAAGTCCAGTATGAACCAACATTGAGAAGTGTAGAAGAGACTGGGATAGATTTTGGTAAGACATGCTTGAATCTGATCGAGCCCAGAAGGATTCAGGCAGTATTGAAAACCAAAAGGTGGGTTACCAAATACTAACAAAATAATAAAAATTAACATTTTCAGTTTTAGGAGAAAAACAATGCATTTAAAGGGGAAAAGAATCTGCAGAACTAAGCAGATGCTATATTTATGTATAAGATGGGTTTAAATGACTGTATATAAAATTACAGTAGCCTCATGTACAAAGCTGTAGTGGATGGAGAGTTTTTGAGCCTGAAAGTCACAAGTTCAAAAACATTGTTACCATTTTGTTTTGTCATTTGTAAAATATAATTTTTGGATATGACTTTAGAACCCCAAAAAATTGAAAATATGCAAACACTGCAGGAACATTCTTTGGAGTCTCTGAATTTGTTCTGAGAAATAGTATCGCCCCATCATGTCCTGCTTAACATGACCCCCAAAATCGGATTCATTATTTCCAGGCTAGAGAACGGCCTCTCTACACTAACTTGGGTTTGGGGGCAAAGCGGTGACCACAGGGGCAACATCTCTAACAATGTTTGCCATGGGAGCAGAATCTTTTCCCCTGGGGCAGCGATTTGCCTGCTCCATGTCATCAATTACACTCATGTGATGAGGCTGAAGATATAGGAGCAGTAGCACTGGCCGGACCCAATTCCTCTTGCTCTTTGCACTGCATTGAACTAACCGGACCAACTTATTATATATTTTGGAAGTCGGAGTCGGTCCATTTTATGACGATGACGACTCCGACACCTGCAAAATAGGCACCGACTCCACAGCCCTGGTAATTACTACTGTTTACTTTAACTCAGAAGCTTCCCTGGTCCTGACAGCATGAGATTTATCTAATTAGCAGAGGTCTGAATACAAGGAGCTCATATGCTAATTACAGACAGCTTGACCAGGAAGTGACAGAGCAAAGCAGCATTATTTCATTCATGCATCCTATGAAACTTTGAGATGAGACAACCCCTTTAAAGACCTTGCTTTTTTTTGGGTTGACACGTTCGTTTTGTCCTCCTCGCCTTCCTAGAGCTTTTTTTATATTTCCACCTACCTAAATATATAAGATCTTTTATTTTGAGACAAGATGAACTTTCTAATGGTGTTATTCACTGTACCATAGAATATACTGGGAAACTACAAAAAATTACAAGTGAGACAAAATTTACTTGCGTCATGTTTGTTTTTTTATTTTTTAGGCGTTCACTCTCTCCAGTATAAATTATGTATTCTCTTTATTCTGCAGTTTGATACGATTTCGGCAACACCAAACATGTAGGGTTTTCACTATGTTTTAGTACCGTTAAAAAAAAAAAAACACACTTTAGATTTTTGAAATTTGGGCAGCTTCACCATTTTCTGCAACCAATAACTTTCTGTACTAACACCTACGGACTTGAGTGAGGTGGTATTTTTTGCAGGCTGAAGTGTACTTTTTATTGGTACCAGTTTGGAATACCTGCGACTTTTTTGAAAAAAAATGTATTCCAATTCTTAGAGGATGTGAAATGCCCAAAAAAACCGCAATTTTGGCGTTTGCAATTTTTTCCCCTTCTACGGTGTTCAGTATATGGGATAAATTATGATATATTTTAATAGATCTGACTTTTTCGGATGCGGCAATACCGAATATGTGTAACTTTATTATTTTATTTTGTTATTTGTAAAATGGCAAAATAGGGAGGGGGAATTTAACTTTCAACCCCTTTGGACCCAGCCAGTTTTGGCCTTCCTAACAGTCCTGTTTTTGAAATCTGACGTGTCACTTTATGTGAGAATAACTTTTTAATGCTTTTACCTATTCATGTGATTCAGAGAAGGTTTTCTCATGACACATTGTGCTTTATGTTAGTAAGAAACGTTGGTCCATATAATTCTTGTTTACTTGTGAAAAATATCAAACTTTTGTGAAAATGTGGAAAAAATGGTCATTTTCAAAGTTCTAAAATTTCTGCGTGCAACACAGATAATTATTCACCACAAAATAGTTTATAACTAGCATCTACCATATGTCCACTGTAGGTTGGCATTTTTAAAATGTCTTTATTTTCCTACGACATTACGGGGTTTAGAAATTTAGTAGTAATTTTTCACATTTTGAAGAAAATTTGTAACATTTAGATCTTTAAAGATCAGTCCAGTTCTGACATGGTTTTGAGAGACCTGTATGTTAGATACCCACATAAATTTCTCCATCTAAGAAACTACACCCCTTAAATTATTCAAAACAGCACTTAGGAAGTTTATTAACCCATGAGGTGTTTCACAGGAATTAAAGTAAAGTGGAGGTGAAATTTCAAAATTTCACTTTTGTTTGCAGATTTAAAATTTTTATCCATGGAGTGACCATGGAAATGCAACTTAATATCGATTCCCTCAATTCTACTGTTTTTAAAGCTGTCCCATGTGTGGCCCTAGTCTGCTAGTCTGCTATTTGGCTCAACCACAAGCCTCAGAGATGGAGGAGCACCTACAAGACTTTTGGGTCTCATTTTCAATACGATTTTATTTAGGTGCCATTACAGGTTTTCAGACACGCTAAGGTGCTAAAACACCCCTAAAAAGACCCCATATTGGAAACTACACCGCTTAAGGAATATATCCAGGGGTGTAGTGAGTATATTGAGACCACAGGTGTTTAACAAATTTTTTTAGCGTTTGTTGGAAAAAATTATCATTTTCACAGCCTATTTGCAATTTTAGCTTAAAAAGTAAAATTTTTACAAGGAATCCTGGAAAAAAAAACACACCAAATTTTGTTACGCAATTTCTTCCCCAAGTTCAGCATTCCCCATACATGGGTGTCAACTGCTGTTTGGGCGTGTGGCAGGGCGTACAAGGGGAGGGAGCGTATTTGGCTTTTGGAACGCAGATTTTGGGGGTGCCGTTTGCATTTTCAAAGCCCTAAAGTAAACCCAAAAATGTGAAACTTTAGAAGTCAAAACCCCTTTGGATTCAACACCCCTCATGGATTCTCTAGGGGTTTTTTGTGCATTTTGGGTTTCACGGTGTTTCCCTAGTTTTTTTTTTTATAAAAACCCATTGGGTCACAAAAATAGGGGGTGGGAGATATAGCACATTTAACAATTTTTTTTAGCGTTTTTTTATAATTTCGCCGTTGCAGATATATGACATAACTTTACTATGATAACTAAACTGAGCTTTTATGTCGTCATAGTCCGAGAGCCATAACTTTTTTATTTTTATGTGTATGGAGCTTTGTAGAGGCTTATTTTTTATGGATATTGACATTTTTATTGGTATCATTTTGGGGGCACAAGGCTTTTTGGTCGCTTTTAAATCCATTTTTTGGAAAGCAGGTTGAAGAAAATACTGCAATCCTAGTAGTGTTTTTTTATTTTTAAACAGGGCTCACCATGCATTATACAGGACAAGTTCATTGTACTTTGTGGGTCGAGACAATTACAGCGATATCCAATTTATTTAATTTTTTTTTATGTTGAAGTACTTTAAAAAAAAAAAAAAGTGTTTTTATAGTGTAAAACAATATTTATGCATCACTATCTTCTGATAGCCATAATGTTTTTATTTTTCCATATACAAAGATGTGTAATGACTTTTTCTTTGTGAGATGAACTGAAGTTTTAATTGGTACCACCTGGCTTTATTTGTACTCTATTTTTGAACTTTTTGGGGGCGAATGGCGTTTGTAAAGGGGAAAAGGGCAGTGTATGTGGTTTCATTTTATTTTTCATGTTTGAGTTTTACTGTTTTTTCACTTTTCTTTACCTTTTTTCCCTTTCCCCATAGGAGATTTTTCATGACCTCGACCCTGTAAAAAGACATAACAGCGCAAACTGCATTCAACACTCTCATGGAACTAGTCACTTGTCAACCATGCCAAAATTTCCCACAATGCATTGCGTCGGCATGGGTGATGTCAAGACACGCCGTAAGGCTTTAAGCGGCAGTTCGCTGCGTAAGACTAAAGCACAGAAACTAACTGACTTTATGCGTCCATAGCCTGTTGCGACCAGTAGATCGTGATTTAGGTTGGAGGCTTTGGTGGGTTATTTTATTATTTTTTTTTTGGATATGGAGTTGTGGACACAGTTGATGGCCTGTTATATTTTTGGTGCAGGTTGAAGGTACTGAAAGTAGTGTAAAGGACTCCCATCATTTACAGACACGTTCATAGTACGTGGGCAGCTTAACATCCATTTTTAAATCAAAAAAAAAAATATGTGAAACCGATTAATCTCAAAGTTTTTTTTTCATAGGGAATACGTGAGATGAATCTTTTTAAGGTTCCACCTGGCTTTAATTTGTACTCTTTTTTTGCACTTTTTGTGGGCGAATGGCAGTGGGGGAAAGGGCATTTTGTGTTTTTCATTTAATTTTATGTTTGGGGTGTTTGTGTGTTGTCACTTTCTTACCTTTTCCCTTGGCACCAAGGGGGTTTGCATCATGTTTTTCAGAATGTTTCAATTAGTCAGTACCATAACGTCTATATTTTGGTATGTACTCAATGCTTAACCAATTTTGGGGATGGGAAAGGGTGCCTCCATTTGATTTGTCTGCTGCGCCTGCCAGACCTCCTCTGCAGCTTTTCATCAGAAGTGCAGCTTGCAGGTTGGATGTTTTTATATTTTTTTCTCTCTGGATAAAGGAGGTCGAGGACCCAGTGAGAGGCCTGATTGTGGCTCTATTGAGAGGTAAAAGATAGTGTATGACTGCCCGATTTGAGATCACGTTGAAAGTCGTGGGCAGTTTAAACATCTTTTGATCAAAATATGTGAACCGAGAATCTCAAAGTTTTTTCATGTAAGCTAAGGGGTTAATCCCCCCTCCCCAAGATATCACAGTAATCGTGCAAACTCTGTTTTAGAGTTCGCACGATCCCCAAGACGTATCTATACATCCAGGTGCGTTAACCCCTAAATGACCTGGACGTATGGATACATCGAAGGTCGTTAAGGGGTTAATATTTCAATTACCTTTTTCCTACATGTTGAAACGTAATCATTTTAGTTAGAAAATCCTTTTAACATCTCATAATATTATTTTTGGCAGAGTATGTTGCAGAGTATGTCACAGCCATACTTATTATGGGCTCAAGACTAATTTTTTCTAACACTCAATAAAGAAGCATCGTTTAGCTGCAGGTGGCTATGGCCACAATGCAACATGTTTTGTCACAAATCTGACACAGAAAGTATGCCAACAACTTGTTGATCTAAAAAAGACAAGTCAATAGACATGTCAAAATGATCAAATAGTGTAAACTACTGTGATAAATCGGGGGCATTTTTAGACTCCCAAAACTTAACTTTTAGACAGCAATAGGGAATGTGGGTCACTGTGTCAAGAAGAAGCTAAAGATGGGACAGCTCTACCATCCCTCCAAAAGCTCCGGATAGAAGCTTAGATCTATACCACCAAAACGTTGATGTAAACATTTGCTGGAGATGGACAAATTAGGACTTTGTCCCTACATGAAGGCTGGAATTACGCAGCTAGTCCCCTGTCCCATTCACATGAGGGAGAACTAGAGTAAGGTCTGGTTACTCAAGTATTTTAAAAGTCGCTAACCCAAGATCACAAATCAGGACATTTCCGATAAATGATCACCAAAAACATTAGTTTACATGGTAGACTCGCAGGACTTCTCCATCACTGAGCTTTAACGAGTTGCCATGCATTTCTATTCAGTCCTTGGCTTAGAATTTGCAGATCAAAGAAGTATTACTCAGAGCATTAACGTCACATGATGATTCATCAACTCAACGGAGGAAAATCTAATTAGGATCAGCTAGCCTACATTCTTTGGCTGGGCCTCTAGGCCACTCTGCCTTAGGATGCAGCTGTCATTTCACAGAGGACTCGCAGGGCTCAAGAGCTGGGGACGTGATTCAAAGGGTTTGGGTAAGAATGTTCAAGGCTGGAAGATCTGCAAACTAATGACTAAAAACAACAACATTCTCTGCAATATCATTTTTGTAAAGTATTTAAATGTAAACCTGGTGAATGTTAACGTTAAAATGAAAATTCATAGTAATCATGTAAACCTCCCTGAAAGGAATGTCACATGTCTGCATCTACCTGTCCACTGAGTTTAGTTTTATTTAGACTTTGTCAAATTTCACTTTTTGATCCCAGTTTTTTTAGCCAAATGAAAGGAAAATTAAAAATAAATAAAAAACAACTCAACAACATGAAAATTGTAGTGTAAATAATATCTGTAGGCCCGGTTCACACGGCTTATTGCGGGGACGGATTTCGGCCCGCAATTACGCCGGCTGCCGTGCAGCGGGGGCGGGGGGCCGGCAGCCCGCCGGCCCCATAGACACACATTATTCACGGCGCGTACACGGCGTAAATAATGTGCATGTCACTTATCTCCCCCCTCGGCGGATTCGCGGAGCAGGGAGACGAGGCGGAATCCACAGTTCTCTATGAGAACTGTGGATTACCATAGTTACTGGGACGGATTGGAGCCATACTGCAGCGCAAATACGGCGCACAGTACGGCTGCAATCCGTCCCAGAATAAGCTGTGTGAACGAGGCGTTAAAGATCATATTTGGATCTCTGTTGGATAAATAATGCTCTTGATTTATGTTACAGTCAGTCAATAATACTAATTTCCAAGACTAATGTTCACATTTTAACCCTTTCTGGTCATAATAATATGGCTGCACTTTTTTTTCCTCCCCACCTTCCAAGAACCATAACTTTATTATTCTTCCATCTACATAGACATAGGAGGGCTTTTATTTTGCGGGAGAAGATGTGTTTTTTAATCTCATTCACCATACCATAGAATATACTGGGCTACCCCAAAAAATTCTAAATGGGGCGAAATGAGAAAAAAAAAAAAACTTTTGTGCCATGTTTGTGGAAATTTTGTTTTTACGGCATTCACGCTTCGGTAGCAATGATCTGTTATCTGTATTCTGCAGTTTGATACGATTCAGGCAATACCAAATATGTAGGGTTTTCGTTATGTTTTCATAACTTTTTCTTGAATTTACAGTGCGGTGCCATTTTCTGTGACCAATAACACTTTTTGTACTTCCACCTATGGACTTAAAAGGGGTTTTGCCAAGAAGTGAGTTCCTCACCTAACAGGCTGATACTCCCTTCTTGAGGCCTGAAAAAGGGGCGTTTTGTTTCAGAGTTTAAAAAAACAAGTACCTTCTCTGTGATGTCATCACTCCACCTCCCATACACACTCCTGATATTCAGTCTCTGTACTTGAGCAAACATTGTTTTGCTAATCCACAGAGGAGAACTGTATTGTGCACAAGCTATATGCATTTTATTTCTCCCTCTTATTTGCTCAGGAGAGAAGATAAGCTCAGCAGGCAGCCTTCTTTCATTCCTTCAGGAATGGCTGCAGAGGGAGTGGGATGGGGGCTGAGCAGAGAGCAGGGAGAGTCTGCATGTTTATTCAGATAATTACATTACAACCAGTGGATTCTCCATATAAAAGAAACAGGATCTTTCTCCCTAGTCCCTTCAAAGCTCGTTCATGTTCCCTGCCATCAGATAAGAAGTGCAAACAAGGCCAGATCAGCTCCTGGTCATGTCTAATGTAAACTGTCAGGAAATCAAGGGCATCTTAGTGAGGCTGTAGCTCTCAGAGGCTTCACTTTTTTGATGACATATTTAGAAAAGTGATTAAATACTCATTTTGGAGGATTCCACGTCAACATTAGATCGTGGCAAAACCCCTTTAAGTGAGGATGCATTTTTTTGCAGACTGAAGTGTAGTTTGTATTGGTACCATTTTGGGCTTGATGCCAACTTTTTGATCACTTTTTAGGAGGATGCGAAATAACCAAAGAAACTCACAATTTTGGAATTTTTTTCTTCTACGGTGTTCAGTGTATGGGATAAATGATGTTATATTTTAAATAGATCAGACTTTTACAGCGATACCAATTATGTGTAACCTTTAATATTTTTTTAATTGTTTTTTCACTTTAACTCTCAGTTCCCCTAGGCTAGAAGGCGTGATCATTAGTACGCTCTTCCGCATTGTATAAACAATGCAGAAGGTTGTTTAAAGATGGCGGTTCTTGTATATCCGGCTTGGAGCAGGAAGTGTTAGAACTGCATACATGGTGGCCATGGAAGCAACTAACACCAACCTTCTATGTAGCGTGATTACCGAGTAGAACAGACTCCTGTTGAGTACATGATTTATTGGGGATATGGCATAAAAAATTACCTTTTGTTTAACTCACGTTTTATGTTAAAAACATTTTTTTTAGAATTTTTGGGTAGTTTTTTTTTCTTATGACTCAATATTTTGAAAAACTCCTGTAATCCTGCAGTCTTTACTTTGGCCATTAGGCCTAAAAGTCTGAGACTGCCTGTTTAGTGGAGAAAACTGTTCAGCAGTCTTCTCAGTCTATGTAGATAAAGGATCCACCAATCACACTAAGAGTATGTTCAAACGGTGTGTTGGATCCGTTTGTCGGACCCTAAACAGACCCAAACACGTATCTAATAATGTGTAATGTGATTTACATTGCTTTAACTTGGAAACACGCATCAGCGTTCACACGAGTGATCCCCGATGCGTGTCTCATTGTGTCTTTCAGATCCATTCCAAGAATTGACATATCATTTCTTGGTCTGAAAGACGCGGCAGGAGCCCTATAATAAACGATAGTGTGCGATCCTGCTGCATCCAACACACATCCAAACACTCCGCTACGTGTTGGATCCGATCGACGCTGCATTTTTGGATGCGATTTTCAGATCCAAAAACGCCATGTGAACAGCCCCTTAGAGATAGTGCAGCTCTTTTGGAACGATTTGTGTAAGCAGTACTACTGGAGTAATGAATTTTCTGTAGCATTATTTCTTGCAGGGTAAACTGCAAAAAGACTAAGATGAAAAAATACTACAGGAACGTCTCCATAATTCAGTATTACTACAAAGCAATATACAACTTCCAAAAACAATTAAAGGCTAGGGAAACCGTTGCATTTTTTTTTTTTAATATTGCACTGCACGTAGTATGTTTAAAAAAAAGAAAAAAAAAAGAAAAATAATAATTCTTTTTGCAGTTTTTATGTATTACAATACACAGGAAGCTGCTCAATTCCATTTGGCCTCAATCCCGTCAGTGTGCAGTCCCTCTTGTGTTTTCCCAAAGGAAAATCGAAGCTAAAATCTGATTTTTACTTGATCCCAACTTAGTTTAATATTCTTCTGTAAATTTATCTAAACTATTAAATATTGTTATTGGTTGGAGTTACTACTCCTAGAAATGGCTGGGCCCCAAAGCAAACTTTTCACTGCCCCCCCCCCCCCACTTCCCCCAGAAAAAAAGTAAAAAAAAAAAAATCAGAATCATATGTGCTCTTATAACTCTTACAAGCTTATGGAACATGGTTAGGAATGACATAGCTGTGCCGCGCATTCCGCTGCATAGTTGCGCTCAATATGCGGCGAAATGCGCACCACAATTATGGTAATTCATAGCTCTCAGAGGACTATGGATTATGTGTCGTCACCCCGCACGTACTATACGATCGTATTGTACACGCGGGGGAGAAATGGCATTTCAATTGTTTGTGGCACTTATGCGCTGCTGCCAATACATGTCAATAGGGCTGGCGCCTGGCTGGACCCCCGTGCTTCCAAAACACCCGGTGTATTGCGACACACACGGCGCTGCAATATGCTCTGTGAACATACCCTAATGTCATGTAAATCATGCAGCTTGTCTCTGGACACTCTGTCCCTCTTGTCACCACTGTTTTGCAGTCGGGAGTCAGGGGTGAATAAGAAGTGAGTGCAGGCAGGTGCCCAGAAGCTGCCCCCCCAGCACATCCCCCCTCTGGAGGTCATAAAATAAAGTTACAATTCTTACACTCCTCCCTCCTCCCCCAAATTAACCCCTTAACCTAGTACAGGATAGTCTGTGACCATTTATGCTGCCTGCAGCGCCTGCAAATGTTTTCTCCCCTTTTCACATCATGTGTACCTGCTGCTGGGACAGTGAGCACTGTGTGACTTTTTTTGCAGACTGCCGGGTGTCGTCTACTTTTCCCTCCCTCCTCCTCTATCCACACAGGTCCTTGTCTTTGCCGGAGACGAGGAGGACGGAGGCGTGGTTAGCAGAAGAACAGTCAGTGTCCGTGACACACTGACTGCTCAGGACCGCAGCTCAGTTCCTCTTCCTGCTGTGACGCCCCCCTTCCCTCTGTAAAGTTTTGTATATTTCAGAACGTTGTGGAGAGCAATGAGTGGCAGCAACAGTTAATCACACAGGGCATGCTGGCCGGGGAACACTGCCAGGGTAGCAGACGAAGTAGCTGCTGCTACAGGGCCCGAGTCTAGGGGGCCCATCGTGGGCCCCCTACTGGCGTGGGCCCCGTAGCAGCTGCTATGTCTGCTACCCCGGTAGTTCCGCCCCTGCCTGTATTGTGATTGGGTTGTCATGTGCAGGAGAAGACAAGACAGGCTGGAGAGGAGGCTGACAGGGCTGACACCAAACAGCATCATTTTAAAAGGCTCATGGGAAGAGAGCTGAACTCTCCAGCGCCTCTATTGGATGTAGCAATCCTCAAGTCACATGTGACTCACTGAGCCTTGCAACATGAAAGGGATTCAAGTCATGCCAGGTTTGTAATCTGCATACAGCTGTTTTGGGGTGTTTTCTATACTGCACTGATGAGAGGCACTTACTGGCTTGCTAGGTCAGTGGCGTCAAGTGTGGCTCAGAAGGGGCAATGTATCTCATTAGGTAAAATGGTAAGAGAGGGCTGTTTTCTGTGCAATTTGTGTTTTTTCTACAAATTAACCCATAGCCACCTCACCTCTACCTATCACCCCATAGCCTTCCCACCAATCACTCCATGTGGAGTTTGTAGAGAGGTTTCCACAGGTAGAAAAATTTTAATTCTAAGATGTTTGTGTGGTAAATTGTGCAGGAATGAGTCGTGGCCGGGAGAAGTCATCATGGACTGAATGCAGAAGAAAAGTGAAAGAAAACAACTCAAGTCCTCAAAGACGTCTCCTGCGAGTCCTTGGATGTAACTGTACTATTATCACTTAAAGGCCTTATGCAGGAGTTACAAAATTTCATAGACACAATAAACAGCATTTATATTAAAAAGTAAAAATATTCCACTATTGTCATGTGTTTCTTATTCATCTATCATAAGATCCCCTTTTGCGGTGAAATTTCCTGCTTGAGTGTCAGTAGTCATCATTTTCATGGCAACAGTACACAATCCCCCAGATCTAAACTGCTGTCCTCTGTTTCCATTAAGGCACTTCCCCACGGCATAGAGCAAATACCGGTCGGATTATCCGACCGGTATTTGCTCTGTTTTTGTGGCTGTGCATTGCGATGTTCATATTCTGTCCGAAAACCAGGCGGAAGAATGAACATGTTCTATGTTTTTCGGACCGCCGGCGGTCTAAAAAAACACCCGGTGGAATACCCATGCAGTGGGGACCGCTGCACGGGTTTTCCATAGAGATCCATTCTAAATGTTGACAGTCGGTTTACAGATGGTTTTCAAAACCGTCCGTACAACCGTCCAAAAACCCTTGCCGTGGGAACAAGCCCTTACTAAGTTCTGCCAGCAGGATTCAAACATAAAGAAACAGTTCCCCCTTCCTGTAATTACTCTTATGTAATTACTTCTATTCACTTGCAAACTACAGGCTAGAGAGAGTGAATGCAGACAGACCTTTCTCTTATCAAACCCACTACAAGGAAGTGCTTCTGAGCTGAGCCTGGTTTAAAAGCACACCCACCGAGTGATGAAAAACTGTTCACTAAGGCCATGTAATAATGAACATCATGTAGTTTGAAAGGGATAGGGGGGGAGAGACATGCTACACAGCAGGACAGGTAAATGAGTTTTAATAAGAATGAATAACTATGTTTAATATAATACAGTTGTGAGCCCCATAACAAATAAAAAGATAACCCCTTTAAACGTCTGCAGAGCCTATGTACACTGGTATCTACCAATATGTGGTTACTGTTTGGAGGTAGTATACAGTCTGTAAAGCCTGTATACACTGGTATCTACCACTATATGGTGGTAATATTGGTAGTAGTGTAATAGTTTAGGCTCAAGCAAAATTTGGCGTCATCTCCCAGCTCTCCCGGATGCTAAATAGGCCATATAATATCCACGAAAGCTGGGTGATGCCAAACCCCTCAGTTAGCTTTTGTCCAGAGCTGTTACATAGTTGGTTGTGGTAGGCGTGACCTTTTGTGAAGGGGGTATAGCCTGATATAAAGAGGGTGTGATTTATGCAAACTTATGGGGCGACATGCATAGCTTCAAATTTTCCTGAAGGCCACTTTCAAAAGCCAGCAAGTTTGCACTATAGACACACTGGTTATTCTGTATGCCCAGTAGTCAATTATCTGCAGAGCACGCACGCTATTCAGGAGGCCAGCAGGCGTTTCTATACTGATGCCGACTGCTCTGATTGTAGTAAAAAGGGATGACATTCACCTAAAGGGGTTTTGCCACGATCTAATGTTTATGTGGGATCTTCCAAAATGATTAATCACTTTTCTAAACATATGTCATTAAAAAAAGTGAAGCCTGTGAGATCTACAGCCTTCCTTACTTGCCCTTAGTTTCCTGACAGTTTACATTAGAAATGACCAGGAGCTGACAGGAGCTGATCTGGCCGTGCTTGCGTTGTTTGCACTTCTTATCTGATGGCAGGGAACATGAACGAGCTTTGAAGTGACTGGGTAGAAAAGATCCTGTGTCTTTTGTATAGAGAATCCACCGATTGTAATGTAATTATCTGAGTAAACATGCAGACACTCCCTGCTCAGCTTCCTTCCCTCTGCATCAGTTTGTGAACAAATGAAAGAACACTGCCTGCTCTCTCCTGAGCAGATAAGAGGGAGAGACAAATTGCATATAGCTCCTGCACAATACAGTTATCCTCTGAGGATTAGCCAAACAATGTTTACTCAACTACAGAGACTGAATAGCAAGAGCGTACATGGGAGGTAGTGCAATGACATCACAGAGGAGGTACTTGTTTTTTTTAAACACAGAAACACCACACCCCTTTTCTCAAGCCTCAAGAGGTGATTATCAGCCTGTTAGGTAAGGAACTTAGTTCTTGGCAAAACCCCTTTAAGACCATATAAAAAATAATAAAAATAAATGTAAAAACACTTTATAAAATACATATAAATGCAATAAAGTCTATAAAGACTGTTTAGGAGCTCAACTTACCAATTTTTTTTTTAAAATGAACCGGACGACCCTTTTAAGACTGTCTAGTCTAAGTTTACACTGTCTAAGCATTAGATTGTATTGATAAATCTGCCCCACTGTCTCTAGCCAGTCTGGCATTTTCCACACTGCACTGGCCACAGCATCATACCAGGAGCCTGCACTAAAATAGTAGGAGGTTTTAGAGCAAGGAAGGGAACAGAGTTGAGCCCTTAGGCTAAGTTCACACGGCTTATTCACGCCGTAATTGCGCAACGGATTTTGCCCTGCAATTTTGCGCAGGAGGGGGGGGGGGGCAGCCCGCCGGCCCCATAGACATCCATTATCCACGGCGCGTATCCCGCCCCCACTTTCGAGCGGGGAGGGGAGACTGAATCTATAGTTCTCTATGAGAACTGTGGATTACCGTAATGCCTGGGATGGATTTCAGCCGTATTGGAACACAATATGGCGCGCAATACGGCTGAAATCCTTCCCGAATCAGCCGTGTGAACGAGATCTTAAGAGAGAGTGTTGCGAGTGACTGGAGAGCCTGCTAATCATGGTTAATGTTGTTTAGGCAAGGAGACCAGTATAGTGTGGCTTTACTTTTCGAAATGTGGAATAACATGGCAGTATACCACAGCGCTATAGGATAGACAATCCAAACTTTAACAAAGCTACCTCAGAAAATATCATAAGAGGCATGTGTGAGTAGAAGCCCATGCTAGACACATTTTATTTTTCTGGTAGTTGGATAAATCATTTAATGCCGAGTATGATACATAGGTGTCAGAACACACAGTGTAAACCTTGGGTCGTCGCATTCATAAAGATGTTTCTTTGACAGATACAAGCTACCTAAACATTGTTGCAGCCAAGTGCTCCCCTTCACCACCACAGTATTTGCCAACAGCAGTGCCCTCTATCAGTAGGGTAATGTGCCCTGCCACATGGCAAAACCAGTTCTGAAATAGTCAAAGGACTAAAACAAGTAGATTAACCCAATGACTTAGCCTCCAAATTCAACAGATCTCAATCTATTTGACCATCTCTGGAATGTACTGGAAAAGACCAATCCATGAAGGTCCCACTTCACCAACTTAAAGGGACACTTCCATCAGAAACAGGTATTTTCAATATTATTATTTTTTTTTTACTTTGAAAGTCCTATGCAATTTAAAAGGACATAAAAAAATCTTAGCCTTTTCTAGATGTGACTGTAAGGCCGTGTTCACACGGCTTATTCCCGACAGATTTGTGAGCCGTATTGAGCTCACAAATCCGCCGTGAATAAGGGGCGGGGCGGGGGCGGCGCTCCCGGCCCCATAGACAATGCATTGTTTATGGCGCGTCCGCGCCGTAAATAATGTGCATGTCACTTTCTCCCCCCGCGGCGGATTCACCGAGCGGGGAGGAGCGACGGAATCCACTGTTCTCTATGAGAGCAGTGGATTACCGTAATTGCTGCCGCGGATTGGTGCCGTACTGCAGCGCAAATCCGGCGCGCAGTACGGCGCCAATCCGCGGCAGAATCAGCCGTGTGAACGAGGCCTAAAGAGACAAAACTCTTGAATGGCAGTGCTGACTAATCACAGTTTTCTCCAGCTGCTGCTGTGTAATCTCATTAGTTAAAGGGGTTTTGCCACCATGTAATGTCTACGTAGGAACCTCCAAAATGGGTATTTAATCACTTTTCTAAATATATGTGATTTAAATAAAGTGAAAACTCAGAGCTACAGCATTTCTCAATCCCCCTTAGTTACCTCAAAGCTTTCCCTAGTCACGACCCAGGACCTGACAGGCGGTGCTTGCGTGAAACACTTCTTATCTGATGACAGGCAAAATGAATGAGCTTTTAAGGCACCGGGTAGAAAGTGCAGTCTGAGGCTGTGTCTTGCTGTATTGAGAATCCACTCTTGTTCTGTTATTATTTCACTTAAGTTTTGAGACGCTCCCTTGGATTCCTCACTCCTCACTCACCCCCTCCCTCTCTCCCCTGCAGCTTCATGACTCAGCGTGATTTGTATATATCCTGCTCCCGTGGTGACAGGAGGTAGTTAACTGGCCTCTTGGCAAATCCCCTTTAATGACAATTGCTCTATAGGACAAATACAAGAACAACACATGAAAGGATTATGGGTTAATCTTTATCTGCATGGGTTAGGTTTCAGTTTTCTTTACACTTTATGAGGTCCTGCTGATAACATTTACACCTCTCAGGCTATAATTTTATTATTATTTATTTTAGAGCGCCATTAATTTCAGGGCGCTGTACATTCAAGGGGAGTTACAAACGTAAGAAATGTTGAACAAATACAATGGTGACGAAAAATGATTAGTAACTGATACAAAGAGGAAAGAGGGCACTGCCCGCGAGGGCTTACAATCTACAAGGAAGGAGGGGAGAAGACAGAAGGTGTGGGGCAGACATGTTTGTGGGCCAGTGTACTGGTGGTGGGGTTAGTGTAGGTTATAAGCTATCCTGAAGAGATGGGTTTTCAGGTTGGTTTTGAAACTGGTGAAAGTTGTTGAGAATCTGATGTTTTGGGTTAAGGAGTTCCAGAGAATGCGGGAAGCACGGGAGAAGTCTTGGAGACGGTTGTGTGAGGAGCTGATGAGAGGGGAGCCCTGTG
This sequence comes from Phyllomedusa bahiana, assembly GCA_025379985.1. Classification (NCBI taxonomy): domain Eukaryota; kingdom Metazoa; phylum Chordata; class Amphibia; order Anura; family Hylidae; genus Phyllomedusa; species Phyllomedusa bahiana. The sequence goes on along the minus strand of JAODAL010037181.1, from coordinate 15,553 downwards.
AGGAGCGGTATCTGGAGATTAGGGCAGAGATGTATGGAGGGGAGAGGCCATGGAGAGCCGTGTAGGTCATGGTTAGTAACTTGGACTGGATTCACTGGGCAATGGTAGCCAGTGAAGGGATTGGCAGAGGGGAGAGGCAGAGGAGTATCGAGGAGAGAGGTGGATAAGACGGGCAGCAGAGTTAAGGATGGATTGGAGGGGAGCGAGGGTGCTAGCTGGGAGGCCACTGAGAAGGATGTTGCAGTAGTCTAGGCGGGAGATGACGAGGGCGTGGACCAGCGTTTTTGTAGTGTCATAGTTGAGGAATAGGCGGATGCGGGAGATATTTTTCAGGTGGAGGCGGCAGGCAGAGGTGAGGGCTTGGATGTGCGGTTTGAAGGATAGAGCGGAGTCCAAGGTTATCCCAAATAATGAACCTGGACGAGAACTGTCAAGCAATCCTCACTGCCATGATCCAAGAGGGGGTTAGGGAGACAAACAAGGAAGTCCTGTACATAGGGGAATTCTAAAAAATATATATATATTGGGGGGGGGGGGGGGAATAAACACCCAACTGAAAAAAAAAAATCCATAATAGTTGCATATTTCTTGTCAATATGCAAAAAAAAAAAATGTAATGATAGTGTCCTCTTAAAGGATCTGCTACTAAGATCTTGGTGCCAGACACACATGAGCAGGTCTAAGGACATAAGGGGCACCCGCACAATATCAGGCAGGTGATTTAAAGGGGTTGTTTGCCTCTATTTTTTATTGGAAACTACTGCTGGGGGTTGTCTCACCAAGACAAGCCCTTTGTAAGTAGCAGTTGACCTGACATTCATCTAGTAGCTGGAGGTCCCACTTCTTTAGATCCCGGCAATCATTTTGTTATCAACATTAAAATATCACAAGGCATTATGGTAAAGGAGCTGAGAAGCTCAAGCTCCCTCTGTTGGATGTAACAAATCCTCAATTTGCTTTTGACCCACTGGGTCTTGGGAAAGCAAAAGGGATATTTAGCATCACCCATCTGTATACAGCCATTTTGGGGTGTTTGCTCCTCATCAGAACAGAGCAGAGTGATGCTGGCTTGGCTGAGTGGGAGGCAACGAGTGGTTCAGAAAGGGAAAATCTCTCCTTAGGTGTGGAGATTCGAAATTGCCTTTTGCACACCACGAATCATCTGCATATCACAAGCCACTCATTGCCTCCCACGCAGCAAAGTCAGCATTGCTCTGCTCTGTACTGACGAGGGGCAAACACCCTGAAACGGCTGTATTCAGATGGGTGATGCTAGCTTGGCTAAATATCCCTTTTGCTTTCCAAAGACCCAGTGGGTCAAAAGCAAATTGATGATTTGTTACATCCAATAGAGGGCACTTGAGCTTCTCAGCTCCTTTCCCATAATGCCTTGTGATATGCAGATGCTTCGTGGAGTGCAAAAGGCAATTTTGAATCTCTACACACCTATATAGGCGCTCTCCCTAAGGAGAGATCTTCCGTTTCCTCGCTACTCATTGCCTTCCACTCAGCCAAGCCAGCATCGCTCCGCTCTGTACTGACGAGGGGCAAACACCCCAAAACAGCTGTATACAGATGGGTGATGCTGGTTTGGCTAAATATCCCTTTTGCTTTCCAAAGACCCAGTGGGTCAAAAGCAAATTGAGGATTTGTTACATCCAACATAGGGCGCTTGAGCTTCTCAGCTCCTTTCCCATAATGCCTTGTGATATGCAGATGTTTCGTGGAGTGCAAAAGGCAATTTTGAATCTCTACACACCTATATAGGCGCTCTCCCTAAGGAGAGATCTTCCCTTTCTGAGCCACTCATTGCCTCCCAAACCTCAGCCAAGCCAGCATCGCTCCGCTCTGTACTGACGGGGGGCAAACCACCCCAAAACAGCTGTATACAGATAGGTGATGCTGGTTTGGCTAAATATCCCTTTTGCTTTCCAAAGACCCAGGGGGTCAAAAGCAAATTGAGGATTTGTTACATCCAACAGAGGGCGCTTGAGTTTCTCAGCTCCTTTCCCATAATGCCTTGTGATATGCAGATGTTTCGTGGAGTGCAAAAGGCAATTTCGAATCTCCACATGCCTAAATCTTGCCTAGATCTTCCCTTTCTCAACATTAAAATAGTGACTCTCAGAGACAACATAATTATAGCCACTTTTGCGACCAGTCTCCATTGTAGCTTAGAGAAAAACGTCCCTAGTGAGAGGACTCTCTACTACCATGAAGTTTATATGCAGTAATAGTACATACGTACCCTGGAGAATGCACAGTACAGTATATACCTCCATGGTGTGCACTCTGCTGCTTTGGGAGTTGTGTACTATAAAGAATAGAGAAGGGAAGGGGCTGTGGGGGGTGAATAACTTCAGGCTGCAAATTGCTCATCACTGACCAAGACAGATCATTGATTGGTTTCCTGAGAAAGACCGCTTCTGTCTTACTGGATCTGACTCTGATACAAAGCCTATATTATTAATGACACCGAAAAATGGAAAATACAGAACAGAAGCTTAGAAGACAAAATATGAGGAAGTCTCTATATGCCTGTCCTGCTGAAAAAGCAGATTTTGCCAGGAACGTGAGAGAGAACCAGACACTTTCAACCATGATGGAAGCCCTATTAAAAAAATCTACGGCTCTATACTTTACTGCTTAAAGGGGTTGTCTCACTACAAGGATTGCTTTTTATGTTAAAGATCTTGCAAAAACAAGTCACTTTGCAATATGTGTCCATTAACAGTGTCCTACCTATTCCTAGATATCCCCTCTTGTATGGGCTGCATCAGCTCCTCAGGTTGCTATAGCTACAGACCTGTTTGATCTATCCTGATAGGCTGCCATCACTGGTTGCTATAGCTACAGACATGTTTAATCTCTCATGATAGGCTGCCAGCACTGGTTGCTATAGCTACAGACCTGGCTTCTACTGCAGCCTAGTGGAAGCCAGTAAACACGCCCCTGCATTCAAAATGAAACCAAGAAAACAGGACTGAGGTAAGATGAATCAATGTAGTGAGACAGCCCCTTTAAGGTTAAAAAAAAACCACAACAAACAATAGGACAGATAATCATGTTGGGAGCCCAGAGGCATTTCAATCCAGTTTTACTTCCCAAGTACGTGCACTTACAGAACATAGATGGTTGACTTAACAAGAATGCCTTGTTGTCAGCTATATGACTGAAGGTGTAAACCCTATGGAAATGCTGCACAGATGAAGCAACGCTGTTTCGGGAGAACTGCCTGTTCACATGCTACTTTTGTTACATACAGTTTCACCTTTCAGAATGCTACAATAGGGAAGTCTCTCCATACACAATTAAAGGGGTTTTGCCAGGATGCGCCTTATCTGCTTAGGCCATGTTCACACGGCTTAAATTTGGACGTATTTCAGTCCGTAATTACGCGCTGTACTGCAAGAATTACGGCTGGAATACGTCCCAGTCATTACGGTAATCCACAATTCTCATAGAGAACTATGGATTACGTCTCCTCTCCCTGCTCGGCGAATCCGCCGTGGGGGGGATAAGTGACGTGAATTACCAGCGGCGTATACGCGCAGCTAGTAATGATAGTCTATGGGCCGGCGAGGTGCCGGCCCCCCGCTCCCGGCCACATGGCGTAATTGCGGGGCGTAATTACGCCCTGCAAATACACCATGTGAACCTAGCCTAAGAATCTAATGTAAACAAGCCATGCTGAGCTGAGAGAGCGAGAAAGACAGCCAGAGCATAAGGGATTGTGTGAAATGTTCACTCAAATAATCAAACTACAACTAGTGGATTCTGTATACAAAAGACAACATATTTCGACCCGCTGCCGTGACAGCTTTTTCAGCTCCCTTTCATCAGATAAGAAGTGTGCACTGCGCCGTGCCGGCCAGCAGCTCTTGTCAGGTCGGATCTAATAGAAGCTTTGAAGTAACTAAGGGCAGGTAAGGCAGCCTGTAGCTCTCTCAGACTGCAATTTTTGTAATCACATATATTTAGACAAGTGATTAAATAGCCATTTTGGAGGATCCCACGTCAACATTACATCGTGGCAAAACCCCTTTAAGTCATATTATTAGGGTGATTTTTATGTGCAGCAATGTACAGCATTAATTGCTGTGCCTTCCTGAGCAAAAAAAAAGCACTGAAAAAACGCACCAAAAATGAACCGTGTGAAAGCACCCTGATGATAAAATCTAGAGGAACCACTGTACTCAGCATGGACAGCAGGTAGACAGGCTGGGAGCAAATCAATAAGGTTCTACTTGGTTGTCACAGGTATCTGGAGCCATCTTGACTGCACCACACAGCTGAGGGTGCGTGGGGGAGGATCCATCGAGCGGATACAATGACTAGGGTGGTCCCACAAATGCTCAACAGGGTTCAAGTCTGGAGAATTAGAGCACTAGGGTAGTACTTGGAAATCTTGGTCATGTTCTTCCAACAATATCAGACATTTCTGGCAGTGTCTTGCTGAAAAATCTCATCTGCTCTGGGGATGACAGCATGTATGGGCATGCATGATCTGCAAGGATGGGTTCATACCCAAATCATTTAAGAGTACCTTGGATGAGTGGCCAAGATAATGCCAGAAAAAACATTTCACAGACCATAAAGCTACCACGATTGTGTTCTTCCAGCACGGGTTGCAGGGTTTGTCCTCTGATGTTTCACACCTAACATGCCAACGTCCATCTGTTTGATGAAGCAGAAAATGTGACTCATCGGAGAAGGTGACCCTGTGCCAATCTGCCATGAAAATGAAGCCTTTTCTGCAACTCGGTTAGAAGAGGAAAATGTCACCATCCGCCAGCCTCAGAGCCCCATACACAGTCGGGTTCAATGAACTGTTATTTCAGACACGTGTCTGGTAGCCCCCTGCAGGGGTGCCAATAGGGCAGTACTCTTGTCACGGGCCCTGATCAAAAAAGGGTCCACTTATATGTTAAAAAATAGGAATTAGTAATGGGTGGGGGCCCCATTTGATTTGGCTGTATGGGGCTCTGAAACGGTTACTAGATGACTCTCGGCAGCCGTGGCCCCCTGGCTCATTTTGGCGGTGAGCTGCTCCACTATAGCATGTCAGTCCGCCATCTTACAGCTATATATTAGAACAATATGCCGTCTTTTTACGTTTTTATCAATATTTTAATTCTTTGAACTTTAGAACAGTCTTCGCCAATAATGCTATTATCCAACATTAGCTCAAATATATGCCCTTTTCGATATAAATAGTAAAAGTTCAGAAAAATGTAACCTGGAATCCTTGATGAGGTTTAATGTCCCAAAGACCGGCGAGTATCCGCCATAGATATCCGATAATTTCAATCACTTTCAGCAGAGATCATAGTCCGCCATCTTACACCTTCATCGCTGATGTTCACCTCTCACATCAATGGCACATGGTGCTCCACAGTTTCCACTATGCTTGTTCACAATGGTCAGTTTGTCCATCCATAATACACCGTAGTAACACAAAAACAGTTCACAACCGCGCAGCTTCAGAAGCGCTGCCATCCTTCACCTGAAAGCCAATTATCTTTTTTCGCATCTCTAACAATTCCCTTTTACCCATGACACCTATATACCCATCAAGGCAGCTCACCACATGTTACTCCCTTCATGAGCCACAAGATGCCGACGTCCAAAGTAGTCATAATAATGTGACATATGTCCTCACAGTGCCAAAGAGTGACTGTCACAACCCTGTGTTAAGGTGCGTTGTACATCATTTTGCATTTTAGGGTACAGGATCTTTAATGTTTAGTGTAACAGATGTGCTGCAAAATCTTATGAGCAGTGAACAAAGCACTTGCAGATAATGTTGCTCAGTTTGGGTTCCCTCACAGGCGGCTGTGCCTTGAAAAGACATAATTCCCTCTATTCAGTGGGAATGAATTGACAGCAGCTTTCCAGGGTCCGGACTGTGCTGAATACAAATGCCGGTTATAAAAGGTGCCGCACCCTCAAGATGATACTCACATAAAGCAAACAAACAGAACACTCTCCGTACCAACCATATAAAGAGTAGATGAAGGGCACAAGCATGGGTTTGTCTTCCCAGTAACAAACGTACGGTCACACCTTTATTAGTAAAAACGTATGCAAAACACTCGACCCAGTGCAGAAGCATTTTAGAAATCCAGCAAGGCCAGTTTGTGGCTCGTGGCCTTTGGGCTGCTCTTCTTTTAACAGCAACGTGCATGGATTTGTGGCACGGCAGGTGCAATTTTCAGTAAAAACATTATCTAGAAACTGTTTAAAGGGGAGATGGATTTGGGGGGTGGGCTGGGTTGTTTTTCGGGGATAAAAGTTGAAATGACATATACTGTATACTGTATTCTGTTTTGGACTACTTTATATCTGACCAATAAATGGTTAAAAAAAGAAACTGCTTAAAGGGGTTTTCTCGCCACGCCGTTTCACCGACTCCCAAGCAGTTAGCAGTCTGTAACTCCTAAGGCTGTGGGTGGTTCTACAACAGTGACTAGCATATCCAACTTCTAGGGAACCGTTGGTCTAACAGTGCAAGAGATTGTTATTAGTGTTGATCGAACCATTCGAGAGAAGTTAAAGGAGTTGTCTCATTAATAGCTTACAGCCTCTGTCTGTGAATGGGAGTTGAATTGAGGGGCGTGCTAGCTTCTCTGCCTCTTCCCCCCTCCCTCGTCCCCCCTCCTCTCCGCCCACAGGCAGCTATCCGGGATTGCTGCTAGAGTGATCCCTGTGTGTTCCTGCCGAGAGAGTTCTATGATTGCTAATAGTGTTCCTCTACCCTCTGCTTATCTTACATATCTCCACCTCTCCAGCACCACCACACAAACCCGCTCAGACAGAGGCAGGGAAGCTGCAAAGTGTTACTCAGGATGTGTCCCTAGTACAGCATGAACTGTTCACAATCTGTAAAAGTATATTATATAGTTACAGCTCCACAGACATCATGATTATAGTAACAAACAGGGTCAGTACTGTCACATCTATTGATCAGCCTAATCTCTGCTCAATCTGTGTAGAGAGCAGGAGGAAGCAGGCACACACAGGGTTAATCCAGGCAGCACGGACATAGAAGCCAGAGTCCTCCCTCCTCCTCCCTCAACCACAGAAGCATTCTGTGGGGGAGGGGCTCTCTGCTCCGACCTGTCTTCAAAGGTGATGAGTCATTCAGACCTGACAGCCATAAGATAAGGATCAACAGGTCGGCTGCTATAGAAATTTGAGAAGCTGAAGCACTCCTATGAACAGGGCTAGCTCAAAATCAGTAGGGCATTTGTAATGAACATATATTGCAAAGCTGCTTGTTTTTTAAAGATCTTTTAATTAAAACCCAATCATTGTAGCGAGACAACCCCTTTAAGTTCGAGTCGAACGTCATGATTTTTTTAGAACTCGAGCCGAACATTTTACTGATCGTTCAAGTAAATGTTCACGTTCTACATCGCGCCTGAAAGTACAATCCTCTCAAAAATCTGGCGTCAGGTATACCTTGCATAGTAACCATAATGCGCCTAAAAAGGCGCATTGCGCAAGTTGCGGCACATGGCATATCATTAGTAGTGTATGTAATGCGCCTGCGCACGGAAGCGCAGAACTTATCACAAGTACGGTATATGTAATGCGCCTAACAGATATAAACTATTAAAGAAATGTTATGCCCCTCCGTGCGCAATGTGCCTCTTTAGGCGCATTACATACACTTCCAATGTGCTAATCGCGGCACAAAGCATATCATTGGTAGTGTATGTAATGCGCCTATCAAGGCACATTACATATCATTACAAGTTTATATGTGATGGGCGCATTACTTTAACAAGTATTGATATGTTATATGCCTCTGTTAATCTTGTTAGATATAAATAGTTTGCTGTCTGTGGGGTGACATCATTCCCTGCTCTCAGCTAATCAGATAACAGATGTCAGTATGGTATGCAGGTAACCATATAAACCTGTGTGCATTCACGAAGCTCATAAAATCTATGTTATCTCATGACTAAAGTAAAATCTATTCCGCAATGTATTTAGAAAAAGGCTTCATTTAACTGTCCACTCATGTTGAAAGCTAATCTTTGTAGTGAGAAAACCCCTTTGACTTAAAGCAGTTTTAGCAATACAGGCAATCACTTAAAGGGGAGTTCCCATCATTGCTCTTCTGCGCTGCAGGTCTACTCACAGCTCGCTACTGCCGACCTTCTCACAGAATGAGGAGAGCGGTGCTTGTGGCCGTCCTTCCGAATCTAGTCGTGCGCAGTCACTGGACTATATGCAGAACTCCTATACAAACAAAGAGTGCTGATAGGAACACCCCCATAAAAGCAGGGAATGATTTCCCAGGACACCGGGCCAAGTGCTGATTTACCTGGGAAGCCATGACCAGCCAGGCATATCCCTGCAGCGGCTGAGGGACAGCCCATCTCCAGCAGGGCAGCACGCTGGCTCAGTGGTTGGCACAGTCGCCTGGCAGCGCTGGGGTTTGAAAGCCCAATCACTCCAGCAACATACTGATCGGCTAAGCTGGAATTTAGACTGAGAGCCCAAGTGCGGATAGGAACCAATGTGAATGATGACAATCTCTGTACAGCGCTATGGGATATAGCAGCGCTATATAAAAGGAATGGCTGCCGCATGTAACTGGCAATGTGCTGACATAGGAAACACTGTGCTGTAAGCAGAACCGGAGGGGACAGCATGATTCTCTCCATTTAAAGGGAACCCGACAGCTACTTTATACTGCGCAAACAATGGAACCTATGAAATAGCCACCCGGTCCTAACTACGTTGGTTTTACCCTCAAACTATGCTGCGTTTCAGTGTAAAAGACCCAGTGAAGTGCCAGATAAGGGGGAGACGTCGCGGCGAGCAGCCAGCAGCTTTTTTATGCTACCAGTCATTCAGGCGGCACACAGTAGCTAACAGGTTCCCTTTAAAAGTCTGTGTCAAGCACTGTCACCTTAAAGGACTTATCACAGATATATCCCAGAGCTCAGCTTCTCTCCTCTATCATATAACCCTATATATCACAGAGCTCAGCTTCTCTCCTCTATCATATAACCCTATATATCACAGAGCTCAGCTTCTCTCCCTCTATCATATAACCCTATATATCACAGAGGTCAGCTGCTCTCCCTGTATCATATAACCCTATATATCACAGAGGTCAGCTTCTCTCCTCTATCATATAACCCTATATATCACAGAGCTCAGCTCCTCTCCTCTATCATATAACCCTATATATCACAGAGGTCAGCTTCTCTCCTCTATCATATAACCCTATATATCACAGAGGTCAGCTTCTCTCCTCTATCATATAACCCTATATATCACAGAGCTCAGCTTCTCTCCTCTCTCATATAACCCAATATATCACAGAGCTCAGCTCCTCGCCGCTATTATATAACCCTATATATCAAGAGCTCAGCTTCTCTCCTCTATCATATAACCCTATATATCCCAGAGCTCAGCTTCTCTCCCTCTATCATACAACCCTATATATCACAGAGCTCAGCTTCTCCCCTCTCTCATATAACCCTATATATCACAGAGCTCAGCTTCTTGCCCTCTATCATATAACCCTCTATATCACAGAGGTCAGCTGCTCTCCTCTATCATTTAACCCTATATATCACAAAGCTCAGCTTCTCTCCTCCATCATATAACCCTTTATATCCCAGAGCTCAGCTTCTCTCCCTCTATCATATAACCCTATATATCACAGAGCTCAGCTTCTCCCTCTATCATATAAACCCTATATATCACAGAGCTCAGCTTCTCTATCATATAACCCTATATATCACAGAGCTCAGCTTCTATATATCACAGAGGTCAGCTTCTTGCCCTCTATCATATAACCCGATATGTCACAGAACTCAGCTTCTCTCCTCTATCATATAACCCTATATATCACAGAGCTCAGCTTCTCTCCCTCTATCATATAACCCTATATATCACAGACCTCAGATTCTCTCCCTCTATCATATAACCCTATATATCACAAAGCTCAGCTTCTCTCCACTATGATATAAACCTATATATCCCAAAGCTCAGCTTCTCTCCACTATGATATAACCCTATATGTCACAGAACTCAGCTTCTCTCCCTCTATCTTATAACCCTATATATCACAGAGCTCAGCTTCTCTCCTCTATCATATAACCCTATATATATCCCAGAGCTCAGCTTCTCTCCTCTATCATATAACCCTATATATCCCAGAGCTCAGCTTCTCTCCTCTATCATATAACCCTATATATCACAGAGCTCAGCTTCTCTCCTCTATCATATAACCCTATGTATCACAGAGCTCAGCTTCTCTCCTCTATCATATAACCCTATATATCACGGAGCTCAGCTTCTCTCCTCTATCATATAACCCTATATTTCACAGAGATCAGCTTCTCTCCCTCTATCATATAACCCCATATATCACAGAGCGCAGGTTCTCTCCTCTATCATATAACCCTATATATCACAGAGCTCAGCTTCTCTCTCCTCTATCATATAACCCTATATATCACAGAGCCCAGCTTCTCTCCCTCTATCACATCTTGCTCTCGGATAGGGCAGCATAAACCACCTGTCAGGTTGATTTATGGATAGGATATGCCATTACTGTGCGATAGGCATGGATAATAGAGGTGGGATCTCTGGAGATAGGTGTGGTTCTCCGTCACTCCATTAAACACATATGATGAACGAGGTCAGAGACATGGTTTCTGCTTCCGCATTAAGAGAAAGCTCTTAATCCGCAATGCTGCTGCAGTGATTAAGAACTTTTTGTTGGTTTGAAATGCGGAAGTAGAAACCAGGTCTCTGACCTCCCTCAGGATTTGTTCTTAAAGGGGTTGTCTCACTATAAGGATTGCTTTTTATGTTAAAAATCTTGCAAAAACAAGTCAGTTTGTAATATCTGTCCATTAACAGTGTCCTACCTATTCCTAGATATCCCCTCTTGTATGGGCTGCATCAGCTCCTCAGGTCGCTATAGCTACAAACCTGTTTGATTTCTTCTGATAGGCTGCTAGCGCTGGTTGCTATAGCTACAGACCTGGCTTCTACTGCAGCCTAGTAGAAGCCAGTAAACACGCCCCTGAATTCAAAGTGAAACCAAGAAAACAAGACAAATCAATGTAGTGAGAAAACCCCTTTAAGGGAGTGACTTAATACAGGATTATTTTTTTATTCCTTCTGGATTGCTGGACTTTGTATACATCTACTGAGTCTGTCAGATAAGTGTATGCAATAGGGCCACGGCTGCTGTGTCATCTTCTATGTGGTAGCCACGGCTGCGTCGCAGTATCATTCAAGGTAGCTTTATCATGATACCCGGACAGATACCTGCAACATAGAGTGTGAACCCAGCCTACGACTGTCTTTGTTACACAGAGCAACCAGAGCTCAGCTTCCATTTTTTAACTGCTCTGGAAATATAAAATCTGAGCCCTGATTGGTTGCTACAGGAATCAAAGACAGTGTTACTGTTACACAGCTTTGATATATGTGACCCAATGTGTAGAAAATAGGAGCCATGTGAAATTACCAAGTAGTGACTTCAGGTCACCATCTAGTAATGTAAAGTTACACTTTTAAGCTACGTTAAAGAGGTTTTGCCAGGAAGCGAGTTCCTTACCTCTTATCTGCTCAGGAGAAAATATAAACAAAGCATGCTGAGTCATGAACTGCAGAGGTGAGAGGGAGGGGGGTGAGCAGAGAGCGAGGAAGCGTCTCTAAAGTTTACTCAAATCATAACATTACAACATTGGATCCTCTATACAGCAGACAGCCTCATACACTGCACTTTCTCCACAGCCCCTTGCAGGCTCCTTCATGTTCCCTGTCATCAGATAAGAAGTGTAAACATGCAAGCTCGGCCAGATCAGCTCCTGTCAGTGTCCTGCTCGTGTCTAATGTAAACTTTCAGGAAACTAAGGGGGACTGAGTAATGCTGTAGCTCTCACATGCTTCACTTTTTGTAATCACATATATTTAGAAAATTGATTAAATACCCATTTTGGAGGATCCCACGTCAACATTACATTGTGGCAAAACCCCCTTAATGGTTAAATATGTCATCCTTGTATTGTTTAATATATTATGTTTGTGTTTTATTACATTTGTATAATAATCATAGATTTATATTATATTACATTTGTTTAATGATTATATATTTGTATTATATGTTTCTTTATAGATTTGTTTTTGTAAATATTACCCCCCCCCCCCCCCCCCTTTTATTACTACTAGTCTCAATAGTGACCAGACTGTATATGCATTTCCAGGAGTCACCCTCCGAATACAGACACAACACAGTGCATGTTCTGGCCGTGTGAAGTTCCACGTTTGCACTAATGTTAATGGTTATATATTATGTTTGTATTGTATATACATGTTTATTTGTAGAATGGTTACATTTTTCTATTATATGTTTGTATTATATTGTGTTTTATTAGGTTTGTATTATATTGTGTTTTATTAGGTTTGTATTATATTGTGTTTTATTAGGTTTGTATTATATTGCATTGTTTTATTAGGTTTGTATTATATTGCATTGTTTTATTAGGTTTGTATTATATTGCATGTTATTCGCATTATATTATCTTGATTTAGATACTATCTTTGCATTATATTACATTTTGAATTGTAGAATGCTTATGTATTCAACTCATCAGGATGAGTGCCGGTCCTGTCCATGTGAGGGGTCACTTCTGCACAATGTTTAAGGTTATGTATTAGTATTATATGTGTGTTTTATTGGTTACATTTTTGCATTAAATGTGTTTATTGTATTGCTTTATATATTATATTACTTGTTTGTGTAAACTTGATCCCCCTCCTATTATTACAACTAGTCCCAATAGTGACCGGACTATTTAACTATTTCCTACAAGAGTCCCCCTCACAATACAGACAGGACAGTCCATAGCTGTGGCCACATATCCTGACGTACATGGCACCAGTATGGCTGTAGTGGAGGATCTAGACTCCCCATTGGTGACCACTGGATTCCTCCCTGTGTAAAGTGAGTGCGTGTGATGCCCTCATACACCCAGTAAAGGGGCATGAAATCCCTGTGCCTCATGGAGCTGCTCAGAGGGGACACAATTCTTTTATCAATATGGATCTGTTCTTCTTCCTGACCACAGAGAACAAGCAGAAATCAGTGTGAAGGCTGCAATTACTGGATGAGTCACATCATGGGGCTGCAGGCAGCAAACAACACAGGGATGCCAGCCTGGACCGTGGGGCATGGGCACAGGGATGCCAGCCTGGACAGTGGGGCATGGGCACAGGGATGTCAGCCTGGACTGTGGAGCATGGGCACAGGGATGCCAGCCTGGACAGTGGGGCATGGGCACAGGGATCCCAGCCTGGTCTGTGGGGCATGGGCACAGGGATGCCAGCCTGGACAGTGGGGCATGGGCACAGGGATGCCAGCCTGGACAGTGGGGCATGGGCACAGGGATGCCAGCCTGGACTGTGGGGCATGGGCACAGGGATGTCAGCCTGGACTGTGGGGCATGGGCTCAGGGATGCCAGCCTGGACTGTGGGGCATGGGCTCAGGGATGCCAGCCTGGACTGTGGAGCATGGGCACAGGGATGCCAGCCTGGACAATGGAGCATGGGCACAGGGATGCCAGCCTGGACTGTGGGGCATGGGCTCAGGGATGCCAGCCTGGACAATGGAGCATGGGCACAGGGATGCCAGCCTGGACTGTGGGGCATGGGCACAGGGATGCCAGCCTGGACTGTGGGGCAGGGCACAGGGATGCCAGCCTGGACTGTGGGGCATGCATACAAGTAGCGGTGAGAAAGTGTGTGCAGCCTCTGGGGCACTTCCCGGGCTATGCCAGTCTCACCTGGTATCCAGCAGCCAGAGGGAGTCTCCTCCACAGCTCCGCGAGTCTCGGCATCGTCCAGAACAGGGCCGGTTCCGAGCTCTCACGCCCCCGCCCCGATACACAATTCCCAGCCACCCGACGGCGACGCGGCCCCATTTCCCATTGAATTCTCGAGCCCCCTCCCTAGGGCAGGACCCCCGCGCCACCAAGGGAGCGCGCAAAATTTACCAGCCCCACTATCTGGCCCGTCATACGGACGCTACCGAGCCCCGGGCCCCAGGGGGGAGCTGCTCTTAATACGATGAACCATCAAAAGGACACAAATTGGAAGGGGGACTTGGGGGCGACTGTTTCCTAATCCCTGATGATCCCATACAGACCTAATCAGGAGAGACCTGGGGAGAGGGCTTCTAATATGTATACCCTATACAGGAATATAGGAGACCCCTGGGGGGAGCTGCCTTAATCCTGATAGGACCATATACAGGACACAAATCAGGAGGGAACTGGGGGGAGCTGTCTTAAACCTGATAGTATCCATCATACAGGGCACTAATCAGGGAGCCGGGGGGGGAACTGCCTTAAACCCTGATAGATCCTAACAGGACACAAATTCAGGAAGACTGGGGGGGGGACGCTTCTAATCCCTTATACCATCATCAGGACACTAAATCAGGGGGACCGGGGGGGGAACAGCTTTAAACCGAAAGAAACCATCATACGGGACAAAAAGGGAGAACCCGGGGGGGAGACGCTCTCTAATCCCTGATATACCACATACAAACTAATCAAGAGACCGGGGGGGAGATGCTCTCTAATACTGTGTACCCATCATCGGACATAATCAGGAGAGCCCCGGGGGGGAGCGCTTCTAATCCCAATAGTGACCATCATACGGACATAATCGGGGAAGCCCTGGGGGAGACTGCTCTCTAATACCTGTAGTACCATCATAAGGCAAAAATCAGGAGGACCTGGGGGGGGGGACGCTTCAATACCTGATATACCCCATCATACAGGAAAAATAGGAGGCCCTGGGGGGGAGACTGCTCTCTAATACCTGATAGTATCCATCATACAGGACACTAATCAGGAGAGACCTGGGGGGGGGAGATGCTTCTAATCCTGATAGTATCTTATCGGGAACAAATCAGGGGACTGGGGGGGAGATCTTTAATACCTGTGTACCCATCCATACAGGCATAAAAAAGGAGAAAAAAGGGGGGGGATGCTTCTAAATACCTGATAGTATCCATCATACAGGACACTAATCAGGAGAGACCTGGGGGGAGACTGCTCTCTAATACCTGATAGTATCCATCATAAAGGCATTTCAGGAGGACCGGGGGGGAGACTCTCTAAATACCTGATATCCATCATACAGGCATAACAGGAGACCCTGGGGGGGAAAGATGTTCAAATTTCTGATGTTCCAAATTACAGGCATTAATCAGGAGGGCCCGGGGGGGAGAGTCTCTAATTCCTGATTTTTCCCTCATCACCCCAAAATCAGGGAAAACCCCTGGGGGGGACTGTTCTAATCCCTGTGTACCACATCGGACATAATGGAGAGACCTGGGGGGGAGACTGCTCTCTAATTCCTGATAGTACCCCATATAAGGAATTTAATAGGGGCCCGGGGGGGGGGAGATGTCTTAAACCTGATAGTATCCACATCAGGACATAATCAGGAGGGGGCCTGGGGGGAGACGCTCCCCTAAACCTGATAGTTTTAAAACCA
>JAODAL010037180.1:0-40741 GCA_025379985.1 Phyllomedusa bahiana | reverse complement strand
ACCCTGACTCCTGTACATTCACCTGCCAAGAATAAAACAGATATTACTATTTTTCATTAACATAACCTTAAGAGTTATATTGATATTTTATAGCATTTCAATATACAAATTCCTGTAAAAATTGCAAGGGTTGTTGCAAAACAGATTACAATTTAACAATAGGATTCAGAGCAAGAACCGATAAACTGTGATTTTAGGCCATCAGGTTTTTCCAGATTTCCAGTTTTTTATTGAGGCCATCATCTTTTAGAGGGTCATGCATCAGGTTTCCTATCATCACTTTATCTGGTAAATGCTCAATGGAGCATAACAAAAGGGTCTGTGAGTCATTGAAATTAGGTGTTATCCATCTCACGCACTTTCTAATATAAATCAAGTCATGTGTGGGACATGCTCTCCAACACAGAGCAGGGGTGATGGCGGGAGCGGTGGGAGCGGGATCGTCATATAAGAAGCAGTCTTAGCTTTGTGGCCAGTGTAAGGTTGGATTATCACACGAACCTTTTTACTTGTTATTCATTTTTTAACACAAAACTGGGAGCAGATACAAAAAGAGAGAAAGATAAGTCCTTTATAGTTTTCCTTCATTTGTAACCAACCTCAGACTTAAAGGGGTTTTATCGTTAGAAGCTTTCATGCAATTTCTTTCAGTTTCAAATCCAAGGGCTAGTCTCTCTTTCCTGTAGGCGTGTCTCTCCTCACTGAAGAGTTGTGACATCATTATTCTGTGTTGGCAGAGGAAGCGATAGGTTGTCATCTCTGAAGCTCATGTTCTGCTTCTCATGTCTGCAGAGCTTTCAGCTAGAGGCTGCATAAGCTCCTTGTAGCCAGAGCCTGCATTGCTGTAATCAGTTATACATACAGTCTGAACTGATGAAACACATATGAGGAATGCACTCTGCCTCCCTCCCCCTTTCCTCTCTCCCCCCACCGTTATCAGGCAGGAGGTAGAGCAGGCTGTATAAGGCTGTTATATGGGGGAAGAGTAGTGTATAAGACTGTGTCATATGAGGGGAGAGTGAATCTATCAGCTAGATGGTCAGTAATTTCCCAGATCGTTCACCTTAGAGCTGGGAGTATAGAGTATAGAGCCAGCAACCATCTCAGGCAGCTCGTTTCTCACAGCTCAGAGGGGAGTAAACACATGGGCCACATGTATGAAAACTGTTTAGGTCTAAAACTCACGTTTTTTACCATAGCTATCAATGGGCAAAAAAGTGAGTTTTAGACCTAACAGTTTTCATACATGTGGCCCTATGGGCATAGTGTGGAGGCAGCCAATCACAGCCCAGGGGACATTTCCAAACAGGGTGAAAGAAATGTCAGCCAGCCAATCACAGAAAAGAGGGGGCGTCCCATCCAGGTGCTGCAGAATAGATATAGATGCACAGTTTAACTCATACCCTGTTTCCCCGAAAATAAGACAGTGTCTTATATTAATTTTTGCTCCTAAGGACAAGCTAATACTTATTTTTAGGGGATGTCTTATTTTTTAAGGACAAGAATTCACATTTATTGTTGAACAAATAATCAACATGTATTAATATACTGTAGTGATTTAATCACAAACATCAGCATAAGCAGCCAAACGCTGAATTGCATTAAAAAAATGCACTACGTCTTATTTTCGGGGAAACAGGGTATCTACTACACTTTGGAATTTCCTTGTTGCTATTTCCTCTTTTTATGTTCTTCATATTCTCTTCAGGACTATTGTGCAGAGGCAAGCAATCTTTCCAATATCTGGTTTGAGATGAGTTTAAATGTCAATTCTGTTCCTTTTTTTTAAAAAAAAGTGAATATTGTATCTATTTCTCTCCAGCTCACATTGGAACTGGACAGTGTATACTTATTGATATGCTTATCTTTATAGATTTAAGTATGTAAACATCTGTTCCGTTTTGTTCCCAGAAAACTGTGTGACTTTTGATACCCTTGTATGCACTGTACACTTTTCTCTTTATTTTGAATAAATCCGTTTGAATAAAAAAAAAAAGTTCAAAACATTGTTACCCTTTTGCTTGTCAGTGTAACAGTATGGACCACATGTTTTGTGAATTGATAGACTGGCGAACCTGATGAACTGCATCAATACACGAAACATGTCTGTACTGTTATGTCTAAATAACTGTCCAGATTCAGTAATAGAAAATTATACTTTGTCCCGTTTTGTCCTGAGTTATGGTTTCATTCCAAAAGATCTCTCACAAAATATATGAAGCAGAATCTCATTAACACACAGTGTGCGGCAAATCCAGAACTGTTCATCTATAGAATTCTGAATAGATGGGTGTCTGGGAACATTTTGGGCCATCATGCAGCGAGTTTAGGCAGAGCTTTAGGGCTGAATGGTAATATTGCTGTAGTGCTGTTTTTGGGGATTTTTAGGGCGACATATAGGAACGGGGCTTTACGCCAAAAAGCTGTCGTAGCCTTGTTCTATAGATGCATTAACAGTCTCACTCCAATCTCTGGCGTAATCGGTGCCGAGCCTAACACGTTGTAATGGGCCAAAGATTAGGGACATTCCGGGGGGCGTCGCACCACATTCATAGGATTAAACACATTTATGAATGTTTGATGCCAAAACTAGGCGCACAACAGTTAGAACAGCCAGACCAGGGTAAAGGTGGTTTCTGAGTCAGACTTGTGGTGTTGGCTCTATACTGCGCCTGTATGTATGAGCTGCAGAAGAACAGACCAGGGTTAAGGTAGTGCCTGAGCCAGACTTGTGGTATTGGCTCTATACTGCGCCTGTATGTATGAGCTGCAGAAGAACAGCCAGACCAGGGTAAAGGTGGTGCCTGAGCCAGACTTGTGGTGTTGGCTCTACACTGCGCCTGTATGTATGACCTGCAGAAGAACAGCCAGACCAGGGTAAAGGTGGTGTCTGAGCCAGACTTGTGGTATTGGCACTACACTGCCCTGTATGTATGACCTGCAGAAGAACAGACCAGGGTAACGGTGGTGTCTGAGCCAGACTTGTGGTATTGGCACTACACTGCCCTGTATGTATGACCTATAGAAGAACTGCCAGAGCAGGGTAAAGGTGGTGCCTGAGCCAGACTTGTGGTAATGGCTCTACACTGCCCTTTATGTATGACCTGCAGAAGAACAGCTAGACCAGGGTAAAGGTGGTGCCTGAGCCACACTTGTGGTATTGGCTCTACACTGACCTGTATGTATGACCTACAGAAGAACAGCCAGACCAGGGTAAAGGTGGTGCCTGAGCCAGACTTGTTGTATTGGCTCTACACTGTGCCTGTATGTATGACCTGCAGAAGAACAGACCAGGGTAAAGGTGGTGCCTGATCCAGACTTGTTATATTGGCTTTACACTGCGCCTGTATGTATGACCTGAGGAAGAACAGCCAGACCAGGGTAAAGGTGGCACCTGAGCCAGAATTGTGGTATTGGCTCGACACTGCGCCTGTACGTATGACCTGCAGAAGAACAGCCAGACCAGGGTGAAGGTGGCGCTTGAGCCAGACTTGTGGTATTGGCTCTATACTGCCCTCTTTGTATAATCTGCATAAGAACAGGGTAATAAATTCTGGCGCATTCTACACTGCATTGAAACGATTTATAATTGGCCGGGCTGTGCCACCGTTCATACATGACATCTGTAACGGGTTGGTGGATTCGCTGGACTACTGCAAGCGACGATAGTTTAGCCACGCCAGGGAGTGGAGTCTAAGTAGCCCCCGATATTCACCAGAGCCCGCCACAAAGCGGGATGGACTTGCTGCGGCGTGAGGCTACCGGCGCGCTGGCCCTTTAAATCCAGACCAGCCGTCACGCGCACGCCCTAAGCAGCGGGAACGCGTGCAGCGGCTGGGACCGACTGAAGCAGAGAGCACAGGAGCGTGGACGGGTAAGTGTACTAGCGCCGGAGCCCGGGCAGCAAGGGGATGGTCGTGGGGGGGTCGCGGAAAACCCGGCCCGGACCCCTGACGTACCCCCCCCCCCTTTAGGTCCCCCCCCTTTATTTTAAAATTTTTTTTAGGGGAGGGGGTCAGTGACAGATTGGGCCGGGTTCCACGAATGTCCCCCGGCCCAAACCCCCCTTCCAGTCGTCAGAAAAAACCGCTTCCCCCTCACGTTTTTTAGCCGCCCCTCCTTGCCTAAAAGTTTTATCAGATTGGCCACAGGAGGGGGCGAGACAGATTCACGGGGAAAAGGGTTCGCCCCACGGGTTTGAGGAGACAAATGGAAGGCATTGGATACGCAGAGTAGGGGGAAAGCGGGTTGCGGGACACCGTGTTCAGTTGCCGAAGTCCCAAAAAAAGGGCCCCAAATACTTAGGGCCTAATTTAAAAATGGGCACCTTGAAATAATATATTTGGCGGACAACCAACATACTCACTTAAAATAGGGGCGGGGTTACGGTAACCCGTCGCCTGGAAAAAGGTGGGGCCCGGGGGCCCCAAAAAGGGCCCCGACGTGTACTTGCCCGGGTTTCCATGATTTATCATTGGGTACGGCAGGAAAAGTAACCGAGGTAGCCCGAGGGGAGGGGGGGGGAGTAGCCCAAAACACAAAAAAAGGGAGGGCCAGGGATTTCCGAGTCTAGGGGAAATTTCGGAATTGCCCAGGGGGGGAGGGGCAGACCGTTTTCTGATGGGGGATACAAAATGTCGTAGGTGGTACCCAAAAATTGGTTTTCCCTTTCGTGCCCCTTGTTTGAGGGGTATGTAACGAGAAATCTAGCTGAACCCGCAACTGGGCCAATAGAGCCCCAAAAAAATTCACAAAATGGACCCCCCCCTTTTTTTTTTATTTTTTATTATTAATTAAATTTTTTTATTTTTGAGCGCCATTGATTCCAGGGCGTCATTTAAGGGGAATTCAACATAAAAATGTGGAACAATTACAATGGTGACAAAAGCTAGTAAATGAAACAGAGAAAAAGGACCTCCCCCGAGGGGCTTACAATTACAAGGAAGAGGGGGGAGACAGAAGGGAGGGGAGACTGTTGGGGGCCGGGTGTAGTGGGGGGTGGGGGTTAGTGTGGGTTGTAGGTTCCTGAAGAGTGGGTTTTCAGGTTGCTTTTAAAACTGGGGAAAGTTGGGGAGAGCTGATTTTTGGGGGGTTTTTAAGGGGGTTCCCAAAGAGTGTGGGTAAACCCCGGGGAGAAGTTTGGGCGGTTAGGTGGGAGGGGATGAGGGGGAGCAGAGGAAAAGGGGCCTGTGAGGAGCGGAGATTGCGTGGGGGAAAAGGAAGTTTTTCTGGAAATTAGGGGATGTACCCCCTTTGATATGAAAGGGGGAAAACCTTTTGAAAGCTAAAAAATGTGGTAAAAAAAAATTTGGGGGCCCCGTCGGGGGGGGAGAGGGGTAACCCGGGCAGAGGAACAAAGCGAGCATCTTCGAGATCTATCAGTCCCCAAACCCAAAAAATGCCCTTTTTTTTCCCAAAAGAGGGGGGGGGGAGGGTCAGTAACAAAGTCCTGGTTTCATGGGCCCAATTCTTTAAAGGCAGGGAGAGGCAAAGCGGGACCAGAGGTCGGGGACGAGGGACTTTTTTTTAGGGCACAGGGGGGTACAGGGCAGGAAAAAAAAGTCTCAAAACATTTTGAGCGGGGGGGGGCCCCCCAATGAACAGAGTTTTTTTTGGGCGGGGGGGGGAAACCCCTTGGGGTTTTGGGGAATCCGGGGATGCCCAAAACTTTTTTCATGAGGAATGCCCCCATTCAGGTTTCGAGGCCCCCATGGCGGGGCGAAAGTAGGTCTTCACAGGAGGTGATGTTAAAGGTAGGGGGGCTGCATTTGAGGAGGGTTTTGGGGGAAAATTAGGGGTGCTCCCAGGGCGGCCCCGGGCCCATTTTTGTCGAGGTTTAGGAGGGATCGGGCTTTATTTCTTCCAGCTGGCCGAAAGTGAAGGAAAAAAAAACGTGGGGCGAAAAAGAGCGACCACCTGGTTTGTCGGAGGTTTCCCGTCTTTTGAGCAGACTGAAGTAAAGTTTTTTTTATGATCGGGAAGTATAAATGGGGGTGGAAGCCCCCCCAGCAAGTGCGCCTTTCCCTTCTGGGCCCAACTTAATCCCCAAGTAGTTCCCCATCCCCGATCGTTTTAATTTTTTTTCGGTGGGTTAAAGGTTTTGGAAAAAAAGCCCCCAATTTCGCAGCCCCCAAAGGGAAAGGACTTCTAAGGGGGGACAGGCCTGCACCAAATGAGGAGGGGGCCCACTCGGGAAAAAGGGAAACGCTGGGGTCCGGGCGGGGCCCAAAAACAGGAGCTGAAGCAAATGCTGATTTGGGGCGATCAAAGGTTTTTTGGGGGTTCTGGAGGCCGGTTTTGGGGGTTGGCATTTTCTTGGAAAGGGGCCCACCAGGGGGCCCAAAAGGAAAGCGTGGAAAAAAATGGGGAGACGAACTGTCTGAAAACAGTTTCCCAAAGCCCAAAAAGGTTGGTTTGGCCCGAACCCCCAAATGGTCGAGGCCACTGAAAGACCACGGGAAAGGGCTTAGGGGATCCATCTGGAGCCCTTTTTCCCCGAGCGATTTTCCCTAGGAAGGGCAACGGGGGTGCGTTAAAACAAGTTTTTCCATTTTGGGGTTTAAAAATGGTGGTACGGAGACGTTGGGGCCCTGGGGGCCCTTTTGGTGGGGGGTTTGAGTCTCTAGATCAGGAGGGGAAGTTTTAAAATTTTCCAGGTAGACAATAACAAAAGACAGAGAAAAAATCGGGAGGGGAATCCCCTTTGACAAAATTTCTGGAACCCGGGGGGGCGTTGCAGGGGCCCAAAATTTGGCATAAAGGGGAAATTAAAAGGGCCATCCTCGGGAAATTAAAAAGGCCTTTTTCCCTTTTCTAACCAATTTGGGATGCTCCGGTAAATCCAATTGGGAAAAAAAAATTTCGCCACCAGGCGTTTTCAAACAGCTCCGGAGTTTCAGAGGGGAGGGAAAGGGTTTTTTTAATAGGATTTTATTGATTTCCCCAATAATCGATAAGGGCGGGGGGTTTTCCCCATCTTTCTTTTCAAAAAAAGAAAAAAAAACGGCCCCCCCGGAAAAGACTTCTTTATAAAGCCTTTAGGGGAGTTTTCCCCGGGAAACTTTATTTGGACATGTCTTAGTTGGGGGCAAAAAAGGGAGGATGATTTGCTCGAGGAGGAGTACTACTGGGTTGCAGGTCAATAGGACAGCGAAGGGGGTTTGGGGGGGAAGGTTTGGGCCCTGCCCAAAAAAGGACTTTCAGCTTAACCCGGGAAAGGGGAGGGGGGGGGCCGACCCGGAGGGCTTCGTAGACTTTACGGAGGGGGGCCCGTAGAGTGGAAGGGTGAAGGAAGGATCGCAAGTGGCACGTGGGCCCCAAAGAAAAACCTCGCCCGTTTTCCGTCTCTGGTGGGGGCCCCAATTGGTTTGAACCCAAGGGGGGGCCCGGGAAAATTTCGGGAAGAGGGAGCAAGGCAGAATGAAAGTTTCAGAGTTTTCCTAGTGAAAGGGCCCCAATCGAAAGGGTTTGGGGGGGCCCGGAGTGCAAAACCCGAATAGGCCCTTTTTAGGCATTCCCCACTGAGGGGAAAAGAAAACTTTGGGTTTTCGAAAAAAAGGTCACCGGGAGACGAAATTTGGACACCAGCGCGTGGCTTACAAAAAATTTCCCAGGGGGACCCCGAATCAGGAAGGCAGTGGCTTGAAAGGTGCTGTCCGGCGAAACTCCACAAAGTACGGGAATAGTCTGACGGGGAGAGGCCGCTCTGACAACGCTGTGAACGTTCTTCCTGGGTCAGGTGTGCTTTCTCTACCTTTATGGGTTCGTCCTCAGGAACCATTGGCGCAGGAAGTGGAGGTCGTTGGAAAACGGGAGTCAGACGAGGTAGCCGGCGTGGTCGGGCGACCTCCCGTTGGAGGCGGAGCTCTTGTTGTCTCTCAGCAAACCAAATATCAATTCGGGGGCTAAACCCAATCAGTTCATCCAGAGCGGAGGCAGGTCCGACCAGGGGAGCTCGTCTTTAATACGCCCAGAAAGGCCTTGCCAAAAAGGTCGCCACCAAAGCCCCCATTTTTCCCAGTCCAGCTCTGAGGCTAGGTGCGGAACAGCACGGAGTTTGATCCACAGAGAGTCGCCCTGACGGAGAGGGGAGCAGCTCTGCGGCAGTGGAAGAGTTGCGGTCAGGCTCCTCGAAGACGGTGCGGAACCCCTGGAGGAAGGCTTGCAAATTCGCTGTCAACAGATCTCCTTGGACCCATAGCGGAGTGGCCCAGGCCAAGGCTTCCCCACATAAGAGGCTAATTATAAGGCCACCTTGGGCCCGCTCGGTAGGGAATTGATCCCCCAACATCTCAATGTGGATGGAGCATTGACTGATGAAGCCACGGCACTTCTTGGGGTCTCCATCATAGCGTGAGGGGAGCGGCAGATGCAGAGATGGTCCCGGTGCAGGAGCAGGTAGAGCAATGGCTGCCGGAGCAACTGGTGCTGGCGTGGCGGCAGCAGCCGCAGGCGGAGGTAGACGGGCCGCAAGGTTCTGTATCATGGCCACAAGCTGGACAATACACTGGCTCTGCTGGGCGACGGCCGTCGTGACATCCCGGAGATCGGACAAAGGTACCCTGGCGGAATCCATGGCCAGATTGTTCTGTAATGGGTTGGTGCATTCGCTGGACCACCGCAAGCGATGATAGTTTAGCCATGCCAGGGAGTGGAGTCTAAGTAGCCCCCGGTATTCACCAGCGCCCGCCGCAAAGCGGGATGGACTTGCTACGGCGTGAGGCTACCAGGTCGCTACCCCTGACATGACTTGCTTGCGATGGCGGCCGGGCTAATTCGTGGTACAGAATCGTCATCCAGAGACGTAGTCGGGGACAGGCAGAGGTTCGTGGTCAGAGACGGAACGGAATGGTACACAGGTAATCAATACGGAACTCCAACACTCTCAAAACACACTAGACACACACCAACAATCTGGCAGAGAGTGTATTAGGCGTAAACCATATATAGGACCAGCGACCAGCAATTGACAAATTACCGGCGCGTTGGCCCTTAAATCCAGACCAGCCGTCGCGCGCCCGCCCTAAGCAGCGGGTACGCGCGCAGCGGATGGGACCGACAGGAGCAGAGAGCACAGGAGCGTGGATGAGTAAGTGTACTAGCGCCGGAGCCTGGGCAGCAAGGGGATGGTCGCGGACGGCCACGGCACCCGCGCCGGACCCCATGACAACACCATTCTGGGATAACTTTTTGATCGCTTTTGATTCCAATATTTTCAGGGATGTGAAATGACCAAAAAATCCATAACTTTGGCATTTTAAATTTTATTATTTATTATAATTTATTATTCTTATTTTTCAAACGGTGTATATTTTAATAGATCAAACTTTTAAGAATGCGGTGATACCAGTTATGTGGGGTTTTTTATTTGTAAAATGGTAACTGGGGGTCGATTTGAACTTTTAATATTTATTATTTAGTTGTTTTTTTTTTACTTTAACACTTGGTCCAGTAGGGGGGCACAATCACCTCTTCTATATACTGCCATACACAGGCTTTTTATTCAATACCAATTACACCTAGCCATACTGTAATAGATGTAATAGGTTTACTAACATGGCAGCTACAGAAGCTTGAATTAGGTTTCCAAGTGACATGGAAACAATGAGGCTGATCAAGGGGAGGAACGGTGCCGCATTTAAAGTGTTTACAGCAGGGATTGAAACTGGCCCTGATCTCTGCTGTTAGCGGTGGTTACCAGCTGTAATTAACACATGGGCCTGCTCCATTCACCCTATTGGACATGCGGTTACATCCAAATGTGTGAAATTAAGCATTTGGCTGAGATTTATTTAATATAGGCTCAATTTCAATTATTGGGATGGGTACAGAAGTAGATGGGTGGGTTCATACTATGATAATGCATATGTTAAAAGGAACTGTTGGGGTACCATGGGCAGATACCACGATGCAACCGTCCCATGTAGTGGCTCCATAACATAGAAGACGTAGCTATGCATGGGATACATTTGCTCTATTTTCCAATGACGTACACCTTTCCTGCGGGACTCAATGTACAAGGCTACACTACTGAGTTCCATAAAATAAGCATATTCCACGAGGAAATAGAGCAAACGCAGCCCACACTGGGATATGTCTACTCTATTATCCTCTAGGGGGCCACTGCGGCTGTGTCACGGTATCCACTGGAGTAATTTTTTCAGAGTATCCTGCAACATATGCATTATCGTAGTGTGAACCAACACTTAAATCCCTCACACACCAGAAAGAGCATTGAGACTTTGGAAGGGTGAAGAACAGAGGAACACCTTTTACACAACACTTACTACTACAATGCTGAATAGAATTGGTTGGGAGAATTTGGGCCCCCATAGATGCCCACTAGTATTACTACATGTTGCTGGCTTCTATCACTTCTGAACCCTTCATGCCAAGAAAAGGATCATCTTCAAATATTAACACAAGCACCCAAAGAAATTTCTTTGACACTATAATCATTGCATCCTCATTCGTTAAACTTCTTGAATATCCCCCATACACTTACACTGGGCAATAGTCTCCGTATCTCTCTGTCTGTTTTACCTTCACATATGATCCACCCCCCATCGCTGACCTCTTTCACAGAAATAAGACTTTCCCCTCAAAACCCACACAACTCCCTCATGCTTCCTTCCACTCACATCTACTAAGACTCTATTTGCTTCTTTTTGGTGCTGGGGGCATCTCTCTAAATTTTGTGCCCCCTTCGCTTATTGATCAGCCACCAGAAACTCCTTTAACCTATTAAAATCTCAAACCAATTCCCTTGACTCCTGTCCCCCTCTTCGGAGCTCTTTGTAATGCATATTCTGCGTGCACCAAACTACCCTTCCTTCATTACCTCTTCATTTCACATAACTTATCTTTCCTGTGTCTGAAAGAAATTTGGCTAACATCCTCTGACACAGCATCCCCTGCTGCGCTCTCTTATAGTGCCTTTCAGTTTACCCATGCTCCCCTCCCCGGTAACAAAGATTTTGGCCTTTTTACCATTAAATATATGTTCCTTTGCCCAGAATCCACCTCTGCCTCCTCTGACTCTTCCTTCTTTTGAAGTGCTCTCTGTTCACATCTACTCTTCCTCCAACCTAAAAGTGACCATAATCTACAACTTGCCAGACCCCGCAAACATCTTTCTCGATCACTTCACCACCTGGCTTCTGCATGGTCTATTAACCCCTTAACCCACTTGGACTTATGGGTACGTCCTAATGGCGTTAAAGGGCTGTGTAGCTACACAGCCACCAGGTGTTAGCGGCTAATTGTCGCCGCCACCATCCTGCGTTGTTTTACCCACTCCCGCTCACTCCGATCGGAGCCTTTGCAGTGAAATCACAGGGTTCCGATCGGTGAACATGGCAGCTGAAAGCCTTGTGAGGGGTCCACTGCCGCCATGTTTTAGTTTTCACTACTAAGTGGGTAAACCGCCATCTTTGTACACCCTAATGCATTGTCTATATAATTCATTAGGTTATAGAAATTTTTTAAAAAAATTAAAAGTTCAAATCACCCTTCTTTTGTCATCTTACAAATAAAAGAAATAAAATAATAAAAGAGTTACACATATTTGGTATTGCAGCGTCTGAAAAAGTCTAATCTATTAAAATATAACATCATTGAGCACCGGAGAAGAAAAAAAAATGGCAAAATTGGTTTTTTTTGGTCATTTCACATCCCCTAAAGATTGAAATAAATGTAATTAAAAGTCACATGTGTTCCAAACTGGTAGCAATAAAAAGTGCACTTTAGCCCGCAAAAAATGTCCCTCACTCAGGTCCATAGGTGTTAGTACAAAAAAAGTTATTGGCCGCAGAATATGGTGCGGCCATGCAAATTTCAAAAGTAGAAAACGTTTGGAATTTTTTTTATGGTACCAAAACATGGCGGAAACCGTACACCTGACTTGACGAAAAAAACCTAGGCAAGTTTCCAGAGCCACAGAGTGGCATTGGAAGAGAACCCACTTCATTGAAGTTTTTTATACATACAAGTAGACAATTCTCAACTTCAAGTATACACTAACTTCTGCTAAATAGGACTACTTTACCAAGGTCATATTGTCTCTGCCTTACATCTCCAAACAATTATTTAACCTCATCACCTCCATCTCCCGATGCCTCCTCCCTTGCTCCTCCATCAGATCAACAACATCAGAGAGAATTTCCACCTACAATCCATATCTATACATCTGCACAATGCTCTTCTCCCATCACCTGCTTTCCCACCATCACTTGTGACAAGTTTTCCACACTACTCTTCAAAACCCACCTCACTATTTGTCCTCCTTACACAGTAGCGTCCCACCTAATCCCCAACCTTGAAGGGGATGTATCGCTTCTTTACTTCGGCTGATTCATACTGCTCTCAGCTTCTCAACTCTAGAAATGCAGGGGCGTTTTTTCCGCTCCCAGCTGGGTGACATCATCCCCCTTCACTGTTCATGCTGGCTCCCGAGACTACCCCCCCCCCCTCTGAGTCCTCATGTAACTATGTCTCTCCCTATGCAGCCTTATTTTGTAAGAGCTGTATACATACCACAGGCTGCATTCAATCTAGACTGAGCACTGATGAATCCAGCTTTCTATTAACAGCACAGATCTCCCTTCTATGCAGGAGAGGCAGGGATCGACACACAATTGTGTTGTTTTCTGATTATAGAAGCCCTGCAGTGTTATTCTGTTTCTTCTGGCTGTGCAGAGTGAAAATGTGCCAGTCCCTTACTTTGAGTGAAAGGCAGGAATTAAAGCTCCGTGAATACCCGACCGGGGGCCAAACAGAATGTAAATGAGCTCTCAGCTAGTGAAATGCAAAGAGGAGGGATCCGACCAGCACTGGATATCAGTGTAAACAGAAGATAAAGGATCCTGTGAATACAAGACAGCTTTGCTACTGACATCTAATTGCAAAGTTGCTTGTTTTCACTGTCCCCTTATTCTGAAGACCATTTAATGAAATGATACAACCCCTTTAACACTGTGTTTATCCCAGCCCTTACCCATACATTCCACCTATCTTTAAGTTTTGACATCTTTCCCTCTTCTTTCAAGCACAAAACCTTCACAGCAATCCTCAAGAAGTTATCCTTTGACCTCTCCTCGTTGTCCAACTATCACCTAATCTCTCTACTACCATTTACCTTAAAACTCATGAACAACATCTAGAACTGTCCTATCTTACTCACCTACTAATCTGGTTTTCAACCCCATTGCTGTACTAAAAATGCCCTAACTAAAGTCACTTATTAGTATGTAACCAAAAAAAGCCTCCCCCCACTACTGTGCTCCTTCTTCTAGATCAGTCTCTGCCTTTGACACATTCGACCACTCATTACTGCTTCAAATTGTTTCTTTCCTTGGCTCTTTCATCAACCTCACTTACCAAACACTAAGCATCTCCCACTCTCAATCCTCCTCTTTGTCTCACCCTTTCTCTGTTGGTATCTCCCATGAGTCAGTCCTAAGGCCTCTACTCTTCCCTGTGTATAACCTTGGCCTAGGTGAACTCACAGCATCACAAGGCTTTCAGTACCACTTTTATCTCTGGCCCAGATGTTAACTCTCTGCTTTCCACATTCTCAGAATGTTGATTGCCCATATCCTTCTTGGCATTCTTCTTTCTAAAACTCAACATGGAGGAAACTGAATTTGTCATCTTTCCCATATCCCACTGCTTTGGAGAATCTATTTACTCTACCCTGTCCTTCAAACCGCACAGCCAAACTGTTACACCTACTGCTGCCTCCACCCGAGATATATTTCAGGAATCCATTCTATTCTTAACTTTGACTCTGTAAAAGTGCTGGTTTATGCCCTCATCATTTAATGTATAGAGTACCCTAAAGGGGATGTATCACTTCATCAGTTCGGCTGTTTTCTTGAAGCTTAATTCTCTTATTTTCTGAAATCCAGGGGCGTTTCTTCCCCTCCCAGCTGGGTGTTTCTTAACTGAAGGGGGATGACATCATCCTCCCTTCACTGTTCATTCTCACTCCCGAGTCAAGGTCCCCCCCCTTACTGAGTCCACATGTCACTGTGTCGTTCCTCTCCCTATGCAGTCTTATTTTGTAAGAGCTGTTTACATACCACAGGCCTGCATTCAGTTTAGACAGTCTTCTATGAACTCAAAAAGTGAAAAGGGGCCCCCCAATTACCATGCGGCACTTACAATACTGGTGTATTCCTATGTGTTAGAAGGGCCCTCTCAGGCTGCAGTGCCCGGTAGCGACTGCTACCGCTGCACCCCCTGTAGCTACGCCCCTGGAACCTACTCTAACATGTTACCTCACTTGGGGCCACATGTATGAAAACTGTCTAGGTCTAAAACTCTCTTCACTGCCCATAGCAACCAGAGCGCCTGTTTCATTTCATGTAGTGCTCTGGAAAAATGAAAGGGGCATTCTGTTTGGTTGCTATGGGCAACAAAGAGTTTTAGACCTAAACCGTTTTCATGCATGTGGCCCTTGGTGTCTGTTCAGACCTCTATATTTTCAGGGAGAGAAGGTCCCAGCTCCTCTCTGCTAAGACAATTAAAAAAAATGGATATAGGTGCCCAATGGCATAGCAGCAAAAGCTATGCAAACACTATTGTTCTCAAGTGTCCTCCTGATGGTGGACCCATAAATACTAGAATTAGCGAATATGAGCACAGTCTACACTTGCTTAGAGGTTACCTTGGGTTCCTTTGTGACTTCATAAACTATTATACATCACTCTTGGTATGAGGAAAGTCGTTGGAGATGGTTTTGTAACCTTTTCCAGCCTTTTTCATATGGCCACTTGGGGCCAGATGACTCTGTTGTTGAAAAGAATCCTGAAGAATTGCTCTGTCGTCCTAAGCAGTGAAGGTCCCGCACACTATTGATCTCTTTCCCTGGCAGCAATATGATGCTTCTGCTGGTGCAATGTGTACTATGGCCTCATGGTGTACATTGTAGCTCAATGGTCCTGGCACTGAATCGGGACAAAGCAAAAAGAACCCCCCCGAAGCCCTAAGCGAAGGGGGACCATGACTCTGGTAGGGGGAACCTAGAGCTCCCTTATAGTCTGGGAGTTTTTGGCTGTATAGGTGTAGGTATTTAAGCTGATGGTTTCAGTGTATGCATGGTATATTTATTGTAAGTAACTATGAACAAAAGGGATAGGTTTTGAGAGGGCAGCTTATAGTCCCTGCATTGTGCTCCTGTCTGTGTAGTTTATAGTTATGAGCAGGGGGGGGTTGTGATATGAGAGGGAGGAGTGTGTGGATGGGGAAGAGTTTACTGTGAGGAGGGTGTGGTTTAGGTATAGATACAACTTCTGGTCTGCTCCTCCTCTTCCTATTTTCTCTCACCAAGATGTCAAGATAAGATGCCCCTTCCACCCGCCCCTATTTTAATGAATGTTCTGAAGCTTGTGTTTAGCTATGATCTGTACAATGACGAATGTATTATTGTATTGTTTTATGTTGACTTTATTGTATACCTGGTTTCAGACACAGTTATTATGATACTGATGCGTACTTCTGTTGGCATTATCCGTTAAGCCCAAGGGAAGGGCGATCCTTCAGCCTTGGTTCCCTAGAGGTTTCCTCCACAGGGGTTTTTTCCTCTCCTGAGTGCTGTAGGATGACTCCTAGTGAGCCTGGAATTTGCTACTTGGTCAAAAAAAAAAGAAAAAAAGAAAATGAAATGAAAAAAATCTGAATCTTGGTATTGTGACCTGTCACAGCTTTTATGTTGCGGTTCAGGAGTCAGGTGGAAGTTGCAGGTCAAGTTATGGTGGACTAATTTTAACTTATAGAGGATGTTAAATTTCATGGTTTGAAGAGGCTGAGCTTTGGAAGTGGCCAGCCTTAAGGATGGTATAATGGTAATATCATCCAGGGGCGGCACGGTGGTTCAGCAGGAGCGAGGATCTTCAGTAGGGTCATTGGTGGCCCTAAAGTGTACTGGCTCTGCTAGAATGCGAGCCAGAGCGTGCCGCCCCTTTATTGCTGTCTGGCCGGGTGCTGCATGTGAGACAGCTAGGAATATCACACAATTGTCTAGTACTCCACCTGACTCCTTCCATGTTTGTTGTCCTTATGTGGTTTGAATAAAGCTGTGGCCATTTGACACCAAAGGAGAATGTATTAGGGCATTTATTCTTGTGTTTGAACTGGGTACTAGTTAGAGCGGCAGTTTATCCCATATCCAAAAGTCATGGTGTGGGAGGATCGTGGACAATAAAGCCCAGCTGTGGAGCTTTTGTCATGAAATGAAAAATCTATCTATGGCCGGCTCGGACTGGGACGTCGGGGGATCATTGAATCCCCCGGTGGGCCCCGGAGGCAGTGCCGTCGATCTCCGGGGCCCGGCTGCCTTTGGGGGCCCCTACTCCTTAGGGAGGCCCTCCCCTTTGGGGGCCCGACCCTAAGGGGCCCTCCCTAAGGGGAGTGACTCCTATGGGGGGCCCTGAGCCTAAAAAAAGTGATGCCTATGGAGCCCCTGACGCCTTAGGGGACCCTGATGCCTATAGGGGCCCCCAATTTAAAAAGGGAGCCCTGTTTATAGGGAGCCCTGATGTATAGGAAACCCTGACGTTTAAGGGCCCCAAACTCCTATAGGGGCCCCCGACTCCCATGGGAGCCCGACTTGCCTTAGGGGCCCCTGCTCCCATGGGGACCCTGATTCCCATGGGAGCCCTGACTCCTAGGGAGTGACGTAAATAGGGGCCCTGACCCAAGGGGATAAAGTATGGGGCCCTGACTGCCTATTAGGGGAGCCCTACTGTTTTAAAGGGCCCCCTGAATCCATGGAGCCCCTGATGCCTATAAAGCCCTGACGGGGAAAATGGAGCCCAAACTTTTTCCCCGTGCCAATAGGGGGGCCCTGCGGGGCCAAGGGAAAACCCCTGACTCCTTGGGAGCCCGACTAAAAAAAGGGAGCCCTGGACGGGTATAGGAGCCCGATCCTTTTAAGCCCGCTGTTAGGGACCCTGTTTGACCCGGCCCAAGGGGAGCCCTGCGGTTTGGCCCGACCCCTATAGGGGACCAAAAACTGCCTAAGGGGCCCAAACCCAAGGGGGCCCTGCTCCTAAGGGGCCCGACTCCAAGGGGCCCTGCTTTCCTAAGGGGGGACCCTGGGGCCCCTCTGTTGGGGCCCCTGGCCTAAGGGACCCGACTCCTAAGGGAACCCTGACTCCTAAGGGGGGCCCCCTACTGCCTATAGGGGAGCCCCTGACTCCTAAGGGACCCCAAAAGGGGGAAACTCCCCCTTGCAAAGGGAAAAGGCCCTACCCCCTCCTAAAGGGACCCTTAAAACTTGGGGGGGCCCTGAACCCCCCCCCCCTTTTTTAAAACCCCCCCCCAAACCCAAGGGGGGACCTTATTTTGGGGCCATAGGACCCTGAGCAAAATTTACCCGGGGGGCCAAATAGGGGGCCCTCCTTGCCTTAGGGAAAGCCCTGACTGCCTAAGGGACCCCTAACTGCCTAAAGGGGGACCTAGTAGTAAAAAAGGGGGACGAACCTAAGGGGGGGACCTGGAGCCTAAAAACAAAAGGGTTGGCCCTAACAACCTATGGGGGCCATAATTAACCTAAAACTAAAGGGGGGGCCCGACTATTTTAAAAACAAAGGGGGGGTCCTGACTCCCAAAAAAAAACTAAAGGGGGGGGGCCCCTTGGCCACCAAAAAACAAAAGGGGGGGGGCCTATTTACCTAAAAACCCAAAAGGGATGGCCCTGACTTCCTGCACACTCGCTAAAGGGGGCCCCTAACGCCTGTAACCACCTAAAGGGGGACCCTAACTGCCGTATCTACCTAAGGGAGACCCTAATTTGGGCTGTATCAAAAATAAGGGAGGCCCCCAACGCCTGTAACACCTAAAGGGGGCCCTAACTCCTGTATAAGCCTAAAGGGAGGCCCTAACTGCCTTTTAAAACCCAAAACCCTTTAAAAGGGGGGACCCTAACTGCCTTTATACCACCTAAGGGGGCCCTAACTGCCTGATACAACCTAGGGAGCCCTAACTCCTGTAAACCTAGGGGGGGGCCCAATTTCCTGTATAACCTAAAAGGAGCCCAAACGGCCCAAAAACTCCCCTAAGGGAGGCCCTAACTGCCGTATGCATCCTAAGGAAGGCCCTAAGCCTGTAATTTAACCTAAAGGGGACCCAAACTGTCGTATACTATAAAAAGGGGGGACCCTAACCCTGCCGTATACTACCTAAAGGGGCCCCCTAACGCTTGCAGAAATATAAAAGTGGGTCCTAACTCCCGTACACTTACCTAACGGGGGCAAACCACCTAGGGAAAAACCCTTTAATTTAATTTAAACGTAATGGGATTTTTTTTTAAAAGGGTTTTCCCTTAAAAAGATTTTTGAAAAGGGGAAAAAATTTTTAATTTTAAATCCTCATTTAATATACCTTTTTTATCCTTAATTTTTAAAGAAATGGGTATTAAAATTGGTATCAAACTGAAAAAAACACTTAATTGCTGTGTGAAAGGGGAACAGCGGGCCCACCCCACAGTGGGGTCAAATTTCCTGCTCACAGTTTTTTTAAAACCCTTGGTGACCCCTTCCCTTTACGTTCAAAATTTTCAAACCCTAAAATTTATTCACCACTGATGATCAATACCCCCCCCCCCCCCCCACCCCCCACTGAACGGGATAAAAGGGGCCCTTTGGGATACTATTACATAAGGGAAACTGCTATTCCTCTACCCCATGTAGGGTTTTGATAAAGATAATTTGTGAAGCCCCGGGAAAAGCGGACTAAACCACCTTAAAAATAAGAATGCCATTTTTAGGGCATTCGGCCCTTAAAAAGGGAAAACTGCTTTTGGACTATATAAAAAACGTTTTTTTGGGCCAAAAAGACCCTCCTTCACCCTTGGGCATGCCCAAATGCCCCGAAACCCCCCCCTTTTCTTTTCATCTTTGCGATTCGGGGGTACATTCAGTACCGAGGGGCTCCCCGCTTCACTGTGTGCGAGAACTATGCATTGGTAACATCTGTAACTGCCAGTTAAGTATCATTCTATTTATTCTATTTATGTAATAAACCTTTCATTTTTTATACATTCTATCTAATTGTAATTAATTTCTTGCCCGCCAAATCAATCACCCGCTTACAATTGGTGTCAGAAGTGGAATTTGTCGCTACAAGAATTATTACAATTGTTTTATTGGGGAATAGCAATGTATATCTTAGCTGAGATGTTTAGTTTTGGTGTAGATGACATAATTCGAGTCCAGTCCCCGGGAGAGTGTACTAAAGCGCAAAGTACACTCAAAACTCAATTGGTTGCGTCACCATTGCGACGGACAGACCCCAGTCGGTCGGTGGTGAATCTTGTACTGTATCTTTAACGGCTGAAGACCATAAGCAGAAGATGGGACTGGAACTGCTAGATGGCGCCAGTTATAGACACAGACAAGGGCTGAAGACTAGAGCAGGTGGTGATGTTTTAGCTACAAGCCACATTGTAACACTGAACTAGCAGAGTGTCAATGTAGAAACAGTATCTGGAAAATGTCAGATTGTGAACGAAAGGAGGAAACTATTTAGGATTTATACTGACGTTTTGTGCTTCCTTCCAGGTATATACCTTATCCCTGATAAAGTTATGAACAATTAAGAGCAAAGGGTTTTATAACATTTGGTTCATTATGTTAGAAATTTTTTCAGTACTGTAATGGATATCCTTTTAAATTGGGTTACAGCAAAAAAATTTACCTCATTTTGACATAAGTGCACATTGTAATGTTAATGTTTTTTTTTTCCCTTTAATACTTTTGATCCAGCAGCTGTCGGATAGCCGAGAATGGATGCTGTCACTAATATCTATTTTTCCCTATGTGAATACCTTGGTGGGGAATGTAACCAACCTTCTGTTTATTTTGGAGGAGCAAAAATAATTTTCTTGTGCACAATGTTTGCGATATCACTTGTTCGCGCTAAAATCTGGTGCAAATGAAAATAATGCAGAAGTTATGTGGTAGGAATGTTTAATTTGTTTTAGTCAAATGTAATCATTGTGGATAATGGTTGTGGTAGTTTCTGAAGGACTTGTATATTTCGGGGACCACTTGGGGTTCAGGAAAATGAGTTGGTGTTTTCTTTCCTATTTCCTGACCCTGTAAGGTGAGATTCCCCAATGAATGGTGCTTGAGGTAATGGCTATTGTTCCCTATCAACTAGGGGTGGTCCATGTTGTTTTGTGGGGCCTGTGATGGTCAATTATCCCCCTGATTGTGGTATTGGTTTAGTCTATCTCCAGACGGACTATTAAATGTATCTGGTCATCTGTGTTGAAGGTTCCAGTTAAATAATAAGGGAAAATATATGTTATCTGTGAGTGTGTGTTTGTAAATGTGGGGCCTGTGTCTAAAAATGTGTCTACATTGAGAGGACTCTAAAAATGTCCTTGTGAGGAAACGCTGTACAGCAATAAAAACACAACAGACCTGTATCTTGTAAAAATCTCACAAGTATACTATAAAGTCTGGTGGTATCAAATGCATGGAATGAAACTAAATAATCTTGCAGGGTTTTAAACTAACCAACGGGCAAGAATTTAAGATAAAAAAAAAATAATTACTTACAAAATTAATAACAGAGGCCCCAAAAAATTCTATGCCTTTAAATAAACAAAAGCACAGGATGATTGACCTGTTCCCTTTTGGAATGCAAAATTTTATGAGTCCCTTAGAACGTTTTGGGGAAATTGTATGTTAAATTTTTTTTGGGTATTTTAAAATTCTGTTCTCTATGGGGGGGGGTCCCCAACCCCCGGGTCCGGGGAACCGGCCCCGGGGCCTTTGGGTTTCCCCCTTCCGGTCCCCCCCCCGGGGCCCTAACATGATGCCGGCCGCCCCCTAAATTCCCACCCCGGGCTTTGGGGCCCAATCGGGTTTTTGGGGGGCCCGTGTACCCCGGCCGCGCGACCTAAAGCTGCACACAATCGTGGGGCTGCTTTAAGGGGAAAGGGCAGGAGGGGGTTTCAAAATTACCGCCCGCTTTCCCTATCACGGCGATGCGGGCCATGAGCCCCGCATCTGCACGATGAGCGGCGCAGGGGGATGAGGGGCATGACGTCAAACCCCCCCGCGCCGTCGTTTGGCTGTGGCTGCTGGGAGGAGGAAACTCGGCGAGGACCCGGGGAAAGGGTAAATGACTCCCACTATTTTCTTTTTTTTTTTAAATTTATTTTATTTTAATTTCCGGGAATTGCCTACGGGGGGCCGCAAAATCACTACTGGGGGCCGCTATCTTTCACTACGGGGGCCCCCAAACCACTATGGGGCCGGGCTATCTATCACTACTGGGGGGGCAGCTAACACTACGGGGGGCCGCTATCACTACGGGGGGCCCAAATTATCACAACTGGGCCGCTTTCAAATCATTTAAGGGGGGGCCTTATCTATCACTTATTTTGGGGCCGCTATTATCACTACTGGGGGTCCCTAACAATCAAAAGGGGGGGCCCGCTATCTATAAACTACGGGGGGCACTATCTATCACTTTGGGGGGCAGGATAAATTTTACTGGGGGCGCTATCTTCTTTTAATGGGGGCAGTTTATCTATCTTGGGCGGGGGGCAGCTTTTCACTAAGGGGGCAGCTTGTATCTTTAAATCCCTACAGTGGCATTTGGGTATCACTCCCCACTACTGGGGGCAGCAAATTGTATAAACTCTCACACGGGGGGCAGTAGGAAACATTTCCTTTTCTGGGGGGCAGCTATTATCACTCTAAATCCCTGGGGGCAGCTACGTATCACTTTTACTACGGGGGGCAGCTATGAAATCACTCTCATTTTCCCTGGGAAAAACTATGAAACACTCTCACTACTGGGGGGCAGCTATGTATCCTTTTCACTAGGGGGGGGGGAAAAGCTATGAAATCACTCTAAATACTGGGGGCAGCTATTTTAACCACTCTCACTACTGGGGGGCGCTATGTATCACTCTCAATTTACTGGGGGCCCAGCAATGTTCCTCTAAACTACGGGGGCGGGTATTATCACCTAAAAACGGGGGCCCCTATGAATCACTTTCACTACTGGGGGCAGCTAGTATCATCTCATTTACTGGGGCGCTATGTATCCTCTCACACTGGGGCAGCTTTGTTTCACTCTCACACTGGGGGAACTATGTATCACAACTACAAATTGGGGGGCCAGCTATGTATCACTCTCACTATGGGGGCGGGTATGTACACCTAAATATTTGGGGGCAAAAGTTTCACCTCATACTGGGGAAGCTATGTATCACTCTCCTATTTGGGGGCAGCTAGTACCCCACTTTTCTTTTTATTTGGGGGAAAGCTATTTATACTCCTTTATTTGGGGAAAGCAAAGGTATCCTCTCACTACGGGGGCAGTATTTTATCACTCTCACTACTGGGGGCAGCTATGTATCATTTTAAATTACGGGGGGCAGTTTTTGTATCACTCTCACTACTGGGGGGGGGGCATATGAAATCATTTCCCCACTACGGGGGGCAGCTTTTGTTTTCACCTCTCCTACTGGGGGCAGCATGTATCACTTCACTACTGGGGGCACATGTATCACTCTCACTATGGGGGGCTATGTTCACTCCCCCTACGGGGGGAACTTTTTTACACCTCACTACGGGGGCAGCAATTTTACCCACTCTCATACTGGGGGCGGGCTAGTATAAACTCTAAATACTGGGGGCACCCTTTGACCCACTCTCCCCTACGGGGGGAGCTATTTTTTCACTCTCCCTACGGGGGGCACTATGATCACCCCACTATTTGGGGGGCAGCTATTTATCACTCCCCCTCCGGGGGGAAAGGCTATGTATCCCCTCCCCCTATTTTGGGGCAGCTATTTTTGTCAGTATAAATTTCCCGGGGCAGCTATTTTGTAAATTAAATCATTTTACAGGGGAGCTATTTTTCACTATAAACTACTGGGGCAGCTTGTTTAAATATCACTACGGGGGCAGCTATGTACATTTAATAAAATACGGGGGCACTATGTATAACTATCACTACGGGGCAGCTATTACATTATCACTAGGGGGGCCAGCTTTTGGTCTTTTATCACTACTGGGGGTTCCCTATGTTTCCTTCATACGGGAGCGTATGTATCACTATCCTACGGGGCAGCTATGTGCATTATCATTTCTGGGGGCGCTATGTGTCATTAATAAACAAAGGGGGCGCTATGTTTTAAACTTGGGGCAGCTTTGTGTAATTATAAAACTACGGGGGCAGCTTTATATCACTCCCGGGGGCAGTATGCTTTCTTTTATCTCTAGGGGGCAGTATGTGTCATAAACTACGGGGGCACTATGTTTCACTTTAATTACTGGGCAGCTATGTTCTTTTATCACTACTGGGGCAGCTATGTTTTTTAACACTTCGGGGGGAAAGGCTAGGGTTTCATTAACACTACGGGGGGCACCCTATGTTAAATTATCATTTATGGGGGCACTATTTTTTCATTTTTCATTTAGGGGGGCAGTATGTTTCATTATCACTACGGGGGGAAAGCTATTTTCTTTAAATACTACTGGGGGCAGCTATTTTTAAATTATCACTACTGGGGGCAGCTATTTTTTCTTTATCATTAGGGGGGGCAGCTATTTTCATTATCACTGGGGGGGAAGCTTTTTTTTCATTATCACTACTGGGGGCAGCTATGTTTAAATTACACATTGGGGGCAGCTATGTATAAACTATCCAAACGGGGGGAATATATTTATTATTACGTGGGCTTTAATCTTATAATGACAAAAGCTTTTTTTTTTTTTTTGTGTGTGTTTCTAAACA
Organism: Phyllomedusa bahiana; assembly: GCA_025379985.1. Lineage (NCBI taxonomy): Eukaryota > Metazoa > Chordata > Amphibia > Anura > Hylidae > Phyllomedusa > Phyllomedusa bahiana. The sequence goes on along the minus strand of JAODAL010037180.1, from coordinate 16,975 downwards.
TCCGACCCCCCCCAAAAAACCCCGCCCCTAAAAACCCCCCCCCAAAATAATTTCCCCCCCCCCGGGGGCCGTGGAAAAATTTGTCGTGCATCAACCCGGCCCCGGGTAAAAAAAGGGGGTTTGGGGGACCGCTGCCCATGGAAAAAAAAGGGCCTTAGCATCTTCGGAAGTAAAATCATATAAATATATTCAAGCTTTAATATTGTTAATAAGAAAATATACATAAACTTTAAATTTACTCAAAGCCCGGGGAATGAAATTTTTGGAACCGGGATTGTTTTGACGAGGGCTATGGGGGAAAAGAGCAAGGATTTGTGAGCAGCTTTTGGGAAAATTTTGGGGGTTAAAACCCTTTCCCCAAAGGGAAAAAAGTAAAAAATTTATTATAAAAAAAAACTTTTAAGGGTTTTATTAAAGAAAATCTGGGGAGGAAAATGTTTTATATTTTGTTGGTTTAAAAATTAAAATTGAAAATTTTTTGTTTTTGCCTTTGCGAAAAAAAAAGGTAAAAATTTTTGGGGGTTTTTTTTTCTGAAAAAGGGGTTAAAATTCTGAAAAAATTATGAATTATGTGAACACATGCATTACACAAATGAAACAGGTGAGAACCTAAATAAAATATCAATGAGAAATGGTAAAAAGAAGGTTATAATTTATGTTATGCACGATAGGTTACAAATTTATGATAGGGTTTAAACACTAAATATGTTTAATTACATTTTTTGGATGTTATGCACTCGGGACAGAAAAAAGGGGTTTTTTGCTTTTTTTTCCTAATCCCCAATAAAGGGGTCTTGAAATGATTTTATTTTCACAAGGGACTAGATTATTTGCTAGGTCAGAAAACATCAAAGGCGATTGTGGGCAGAGTTATTTAAATGGATTGACAGAATCAAGTGGGATATTTTTACCATGTGACATTCTTTATTAAAGGGGTGGTGAAGAATCAAAGCGGATGTGACTGAGATCAAAACAAAGGGTCCACCCCCTCACGGTGAGATTCAAGAGTCAAGTCTATTTTCGGATTTTAATTTTCAGTCTTTGAAGATTATAAATGAGCCTGAAGAACCGGATGGAGGTCCACAAAAGCAAAGCAACCACCCCCCCTCCTGATGGAGGTCTGCAAAAAGCCAAGCGACACCCCCTGATGGAGGTCTGCAAAAAGCCAAGCGACACCCCCTGATGGAGGTCTGCAAAAAGCCAAGCGACACCCCCCTGATGGAGGTCTGCAAAAGCCAAGCAACCCCCCCCACCGGATGGATGGCTGCACAAGCCAAGCAACCCCCCCACCGGATGGATGCTGCAAAAGCCCAAGGCAACCCCCCCCCCACCTGATGGATGTCGCAAAAGCCAAGCAACCCCCCCCCCACCTGATGGATGTCTGCAAAAGCCAAGCAACCCCCCCCCCCACCTGATGGATGTCTGCAAAAGATGACAAGACGCAAAGGGGTCCTGATGTCGGCTACTATGTGCCAGCACTGCCACAGAAAAGGGGCTCTAATAATCTGCACTTATCGTCATGTCTGCACCCCCTGTCCCATCACAAGAAAAGATGGAGACAGGCTTTGAAAGGGCGGGGACAGATACCTTCTTAGGGTCTGTTCTTTGGCTCACCGGGGAAATCTTGGCACAATAAACCCCTCGTTTCCCTGCACCAGAGACCCATGCAATTTCTGGGTCTGAGAAGATTTTCAAGAGAGACTTTGAGTTCGCTATGACTGTCAATCCTACACAACAAGTGGTTACCATTGTGTTCCGCCCAATCAAGGCCAAGGTGGTTTTTCTGTAATGACCAACTGAAGAATATAGCAAGTGATGCATAATATTGATACCAATGTTAACCTACTGTCTAATAAAAAATGATATAATCTCCTAGATCACATCTATAAGACAAGGGGTGGAGTGTAATAGGATGTATATTTTACAGTGTGTCTTATAAGATGTGATAAGAAAATATTATCTTTGCCTCATTTAATATACCTGGTATCCAGTATATTTAAGACATAGGTATATAGATTGGTATCAAGACTGATATATCACTGTATTTGCTGTGTGTAAGGACAGCTGTCATCCCACCGTCGGGTCTATTTCTGCTCACAGTGTTTGATCATGGTGACCCCTCCCTCACTGGTTAGAAGTTCAAAGCTGATAATATTAAAACACTGATGATCAGATACTCCCCCCCCCCCCCCCACCCCTACTGTACTGATCATGGCTGATACTATTACATAATGCACTGCTATTCTCATAGCTTCCCCATGTATGGATTGATCAGATAATTGTGAAGTCTGGTAAAGCGGACTAAACCACCTTAGACCATAGTTGCCAACTTTCGAAAATGAAAAAGCAGGAGAATTTTGGGGGGGGCGCGGGTCGCGCGCCGCGGCAAAAATTTGCATGGACACGCCCATCTTGTTGGTATGCCACGCCCCCCCTCAAAAAAGCCACACCCACTCCACCTAACTGCATAACGGCTTTGGAAGAAAGCCAGGTAGATGCCCTTATAGCCAGGAAATAGCCCCCATAACCAGGTAGTGCCCCTTACAGGCCGTAATGTCCCCTCTGTAGCCAGGTAGAGCCAAATTTGTAGCCAGGGAGAATGCCCCCCTTTGTTAGCCAGGTAGGTGCCCCCCATTGTTAGCCGGGTAGGTGCCCCCATTGTTAGCCAGGTAGGTGCCCCCATTGTTCGCCAGGTAGGTGCCCCCATTGTTAGCCAGGTAGGAGCCCCCATTGTCAGCCAGGTAGGTGCCCCCATCTGTTTGCCAGGTAGTGCCCCATCTGTTTGCCAGGTAGTGCCCCATTGTTTGCCAGGTAGATGTCCCATCTGTTGCCAGGTAGATGTCCCATCTGTTGCCAGGTAGTCCCCCATCTGTTTGCCAGGTAGTCGCCCCATCTGTTTGCCAGGTAGATGCCCCATCTGTTTGCCAGGTAGCTGCCCCCTCTGTTTGCCAGGTAGATGCCCCCTCTGTTGCCAGGTAGATGCCCCCTCTGTTGCCAGTAGTGCCCCCTCGTTTGCCAGGTAGTGCCCCCTCTGTTAGCCAGGTAGTGCCCCCATCTGTTGACCAGGTATGCCCCCATCTGTTAGCCAGGTAGTGCCCCCATCTGTTAGCCGGTAGTGCCCCCATTGTTAGCCAGGTAGTGCCCCCTCTGTTTGCCAGGTAGTGCCCCCTCTGTTGCCAGGTAGTGCCCCCCTCTGTTGCCAGGTAGTGCCCCCATCTGTTAGCCAGGTAGTGGCCCCCTCTGTTGCCAGGTAGATGTCCCCTCTGTTGCCCAGGTAGTGCCCCCTCTGTTGCCCGGTAGTGCCCCCCTTTGTTGCCAGGTAGTGCCCCCTTTGTTGCCAGGTAGATGTCCCCTCTGTTGCCAGGTAGATGTCCCCTCTGTTGCCAGGTAGTGCCCCCTCTGTTGCCAGGTAGTTGCCCTCTCTGTTAGCCAGGTAGAGCCCCCTAAAGCTAATAAAAATTAAATAATAAAATCCACTTACCTACCAGGCTCCTGCAGCGCGGCCAGCTCCTGCCCGATCTCTTCAGCGGCGCAGGGGGCAGTGAGATCAGCCGCGCGTCACTCCCCTGCAGCCGCGCGTCACTTCCCCCTGCGCCGTTCACCTGTATGTACGGCGCACACACCGGCGCCGTACATACAGGGGGAGGAGGGAGGCCGGGCGCGATCCCTCCTGCCTCCTCCCCGCACAGTAAGACGTGCCGGGCCGGTGAGCGGCCGCTTCACCCGCCGGTAGCCGCGGCCCACGGCGCAAGCGTAGCGCACCAGCGCTACTCTTGCGCCGCGGTAATTTAAAGGACCCCCGCCGCCTGCAGGCGGCGGGAGGAATGCCAACTCCCCCGGGAGGGCGGGAGGGGACCCCAAATAGCGGGACCCCCCCGCCAAAAACGGGAGAGTTGGCATGTATGCCTTAGACATAAGAGATGCCATGTTTGGGCATTCTGCGCATTAAGGGAGACTGCTCTGACTAGTATAAAAAGACGTGCTTTGCCATTAAGAGCTCGGCTTCGGCATGCCATGCGCCCACAAACCCCCCCTTTCTGTTCATCGTGCGATTCGGGGGTACATTCAGTCCGAGGGCTCCCCTTTTCACTTTGCGAAAAAACAAGCATTGGTAACATCAAAACTCCCAGTAATATCTTCTATTTATTCTATTTATGAAATAAACCTTCATTTTTTTATACATTCGTCTAATTGAATTAATTTCTTGCCCGCCAAATCAATCCCCCCGCTTACAGGGATCCCCAACACCTACCAACCTACCAAACGGGGGTCCCCCAAACCCTAACTGTAGCCTAATGACTAACGGGGCCTGCATACTATCGGGGCTATTTTCCTACCACCCTGGCTAGGTACCCCCCAACCCTACCGGGGGGCCGGCCTACCAATTTCCCCCCACGGGGGCTCCCAAACCCAAAATAGGGCCATATAGTTCCCCTGGGGCCTTGTACATTTGCCTACCAGGGGCTTGTCTACCTACCTTTAAAAAATTTGAGAAAAGAGCACCCAAAATGTAGCTTATTCCGGGGGGTTAGTCCTCTCCCCACCCCCAACCCCTTAGGATCCCCAGGCCCTTTAAGTTAGGGAAATTGTACCCACTCCCCCACCCCTGGGGAAGTTTGTACAGAGGGGGAATGGGTGAAGAGATGCTGGAAAATTGAGTATTCAAGATATTTGTGTGTAATTTCTGCAGGGAGAGTTGTGGCTGGGACAAGTCATCAGGCGGTGGGAACGGATGCGAAAAAAGGAAAAAGAACGACTATGAGAGAAGAAATGACTCATCAGATAGGACAAATCCATGAGTCCCTGATTTCAAGGGTTATTTTGCTTTTATATTGGACAGTGCTGTATTTTTACTGTAATGTAGTGCCTGAGCTGGGTCTGACCCCTTGTGGGCTCTATATGGTGGGTTTGTGGTTTAACCTGAGCGGGGTCTACCTCCTTGGGCTCAAATTTTCGGGGGTTTTTTAGGTTTTTACCTACTGGGGTCTGACCACATCTGGGCCTATATGGCGGTTGTAGGGTTTTAAAACCGAGTGGTTCTGACCTCTATGGGTCTCATATGGCAATGTTGTAGGTTAACCTGAGCTGGTGTTGACCCAAAGGGCCCAATATGGTTTTGTAGGTTAACCTGAGCTGGGGCTGTCCCTATGTGGTCCCATATGGCATGTTGAGGGTTTTAAACCGACGGTATCTACCCCTCTGTGGTCTCTATATGTCGGTGTTGCCCGGAAATTTCGGGAGCGGGTTTGTTTTGCCCAAATTTTTTATTGGTTCTATTTTGGCATTGTTGTAGGTTATCCCAAAGGGCGGGTGTTTTGACCTCTACAGGTTTCTCTATATGGGGGGTTTGTTTTAGGTTAAAACGGTGTTATTATAGTGGCAGGGGTACATGTGCCCCTGATTAAAAAAAAGTGAGGGAACCCCCTAAACCCCTTTTGATAGGAGTTAAAACTTTAACTTTCTTGTTTGGTTTTTTATTTTAGAAAGGGGTTTAGGTGGGGAACCAAGGGAAACTTGGAGGGGGTATTGAAATGGGGGTTGGAGGGGGTATTGTATGGGGTGGGGGGGATATTGTATTTTGGGTTTGGGGGGGGGGTTTATTGTATGGGGGGTGGAGGGGGAAAAAAAAAAAAAAAATTTGTATGGGGGTGGGGGGGGAAAATTTTTGAAAAAATGTGGGTTTAAAAAAAGGGGAAAAAATTATTGTATGTGGGTGGGGGGGGGATATTGTTTGTGGGTGGAGGGGGATATTGTATGTGGTTAGGGGGAAATTTTTGGGGGAATTTTTGATGTGGGTTGGGGAGGATTTTGGGTATGTGGGTGGAGGGGATAGGGGATGGGGGTGGAGGGGGAATATTAAACTACTTGGGCCCTGTGCCCTAGGATATGTTAGATGAAGAGGGTGTGAATGACAGAAATGTAAACCCCTCTTGGTATAGGTACTACACAATATAGTTTTGTTTCTTTTTTTGCCACTGTAAAAGGGGGGTAAAATGGGTGTTTTCCGGGAGAGGCCGGTAATATTTTAATTTAGGGTGGGGTGGGCCCCTAAGCCCAATTCCCCTGGGGGCCCCCCAAAAACCCCCACAGCCCGACACTGATCTAGGGTAAAATAAACCCACAGAAGAGCCCCTGAGTGTGGGGACACTGTGGATTAATGGGTTTTTTAAGGAAGTTTTGGCTGGGGAAGACAACACTAGAGGGTGCAAAAGAATTCAGCGAGGAAGGGGTAGGGCATTAAAAAGGGGCACAAACGGTGGGGAAAAGCTGTTGCTGTGTTTAGAATAAAAAAGGCAGGGTTGTAATACCCAGCGACTGAAAACTTGAAAATTTAGGATTCTTAGGGCCTTCCTGACCCCCAGTTTTTTAATCCCTTCTTAGGGTAGCAATTTTTTGCTGACATTCTCCTTTTTTCCCGTTTATTGTGCAATCAAGAAGTTACATGTACCTCACAATGGTACATTAAAAAAACAAAATGCAGACCGCAAAAAAAAAATCCTCCTATACTTAGGTCAATAGAAAAAAGTTATGGTTGCCTGAATGTAATAATGTAAAAATTAAAAGAACTCCTAAGCCCTTAACAACAAAATAGGTATAAAGCACAACTTTTTTTTTAAAATTTTTTAATCGGGCTATTAATCAGAGAAAATAAGAAACTTTGTAATAAAACTCTTACTGAAAAAATGCTTCTTTCCCCAAAATTTTCCCAGACTCATGAATAGTAAAAATGCAGGATTGGAGAAGGAAAGAAGTCCGTTTAAATGGAAAAAAGGTTTTAATTTCCTTAAAAAGCCTATTTTTTCAAATTTCCGTTTTTTTTTTTTAAAATACGATGAGGGAAAAAGTCTGTAGGGGACCCCGGCCCCATTTTAAAGGGAATTAAAATTTAGCCCTGTCTGTTCCAAAAGAGGGTGGGAGGTTCCTAAATTCCTCCATCTTGCATTTGTGAAAGGGCCCCCCGAGTTCTTCTGAACTTTGTTTTTTTCCCCATGGAAAAAAATAGACAGCGACTTTCCTAAAACCACTTTATGGGAAAACCCTAAAACCAAAAAGGGGAAACCCCCTAAAAAGGGAAGTATACCCAAAAAATTGATGGTTAAATCATGGGGAAACGTAACCCCAGCTTAACTTAAATTTAAAACTTGTTAGATGTTTTGGGGTGCCATATTCTAGGACTCTTGGAAGGCATTTCACTTGTGCTTTTCATTTTTACCCAAGATAGTGATATTAAAATTCCCTTCATTTATATTAACCCCATCTGAGATGGGACGTATGCATACGCCCTAGTGGGAAGTCACTTTCCCACAAAGGGTCTTATGAAATTCCCGTCCTGGCAATCGTGGGGCGAGCCGCACACATCGCAAACATGGAACCAGGGGTAAATTCCCCCTGCCTGCTTCAGTCGCGCTGCTGCAGAGAGTGGGACGCGATCGTTAAACAGGGGGGCTCCGGGAACTGAAAAACACTTCTCAAAAGCCTTTTTTTGGTGCGTCAGGATGCCCCAATGAAATTGTGGGGCATCGTGACTGACAGTTGCCCATGGAGCCCGTACAAAAGTAAAAATACTGTGAAATGGAAAGCCTTTTAACAGCAATCTTCAAAAGATCTGAAGATTGCTGTTATAAATCCCCAAAGGGGGAAAAAGTAAAAAAAAAAAAAAGTGAAAAAAAGTAAAACACAAAAAATAAAATAAAAACAGTACCCCTTTTTTTCCCTTTTCCCCCCCCTTTTTAACGCCAAACCCCCCCCAAAAAACTTTAAAAAAAAAAGTACCCCTATTTGGTATCGCCGCGTGGGGTAACGACCCGTCCTATAAATATGTATTAATTAAAACCCCCCCGGTGAACCTGTTAAAAAAAAAAAAAGAATTGCGATTTTTGTTAAACCCGCAGCACAAAAAATGGAATAAAAAACAACAAAAACTCATATAAAACACCAAATTTTTACCCCAAATTTAAAAAAAGTCAGTTCATCCCGCAAAAAAAAGTCATTTCACCTCTTTTGTATAAAAGGGGAAAAAAAAAAAGGTTTAAAGGGGCCCCAGAAGACAGCGATAATAAAAAAAATTTTTTTACACAATAAAAAAAAAATTTTTTTTGTAAAGTGGGTTCAACATAAAAAAACTATATAAAATTTGGGGAACACCTTAAACGTAAAGACCCACAGATTTAAAGGGTAACTTGTCATGGATACTGCACAGTGAGCGCTGTTAAAAATAAAAACGCCCCAGGACTGCAGTATTTTCGTCACCCTCCTTTTCCAAAAAATTTGGGTTTAAAAAATGATCAAAAAAATCTTGTCTCCAAAAAAAAATACCAATAAAAAACGTCAACTCATCCCCAAAAAAAAAAAACCCTACCCCAGCTCCGAAAACGAAAAAAAAAAAAGTTTGGCTCTCAAGGGCTGTGGGCAAAGCAAAAAATTTTTTTCCTTTTATGAATAAAAGTTTTTTATTGTTTAAAAAGCAGTAAAAAATAAAAAAATACAAATTTTTGGGATCCCTGTAATCGTATTGACCTGCTGAGTAAAGTAGCATGTCATTTATACCACCCCGGGGAACCCCTGTAAAAAAAAAAAAAAACCAGGAATTCTTTTTTTTTGTTTTAAATGCCTCACAAAAACCCTTTAAAAAAAAGTGATCAAAGCGGGCATATATCCCATAATGGTACTAAAAAAAAAAGTCAAATCAACCCCCAAAGAACAAGCCCCTAAAGGCTCTGTATACAGAAAAAAAAAAAAAGTATGGGGGTCAGAATTTGGACAAAAATAAAAAAGCAATTTTTTAAAAACCTAATTTTTATTGTGAAAAAAAATAAAAAACATAAAAAAATAAAAAAAAATTTAAAAATCATTGTAATTGTACCGGGCCCCCCTAGTAAAAGGGGATCCTTTTAATTTTTCCCGTACGGGGGAACTTTTTAAGAATAAAACCCCAAAAAAAAAATGGCGGAACTGCTTTTTTTTTTTTTTCCCCCCTTTTCATAGCCCAATACTGAAAAAAAAAAAATATGGAACACCTGGCGCCCAAAATGCACAATTAAAACCCCTAGATAGATCCCTGAGGGGGGGTTGAATCCCAAAAAAGGGGGGAAAATTTGGAAGGTTTCACCTTTCTTTGGGACTTTGGGGCTTTGCAAAGCGACATGGGCCCCCCCCAAAATCGGTTACAAAAGCCCAAAAAGCGCTCCCTCCCCCCCTTTTTACGCCCCGCCCTTGGGGCCCAAACAGCAGTTTTCACCCACATGTAGGGGATTGCCGAACTTGGGAAAAATTTTCGTGAAAAAAATTTTGGGTGCTTTTTTTTTTCCAAAGGGTTCCCCTTTTAAAAAATGAAAAAATTTTCAGCTAAAAAATTTCAGTTTGTTGGAAAAAAATAAAAAATTTTTTAATTTTACAGCTTAACCAAAAAAAAAAAAATTTTGAAAAAAGTGGGGGGTCCCATTTAAAATCCCCTCACCCCCCGGATATATTCCTTAAAAAGGGGGTAGTTTCCCAAAATTGGGGGCTTTTTAGGGGTGTTTTTTAAGCTTTAGCACCTTAGGGGGGTCTGCAATCTATAAAAACACTAAAAAAAAATAAAAAATGAAAATTTAGGGCCCCCAAATTCCCCGGGAAAAAAGGGGGGTTTTTGGGGCCCCCCAAACCCGGGGCGGTGGTTGGGCCAAATCGCGCCCCTAGGCCTACATATGGGAATCCCCCTGAAAATAGCAAAAAAAATTTTGGGGAATCCCAAAATTAAGCTGCATTTTTTTCCCCGATCACAACTACCCCGGGTTTTTGTGAATAATGGATAAAAATTGAAAAACTGCCCAAAAAAAAAAGGAAAATTTTGGGAAATTTTACATCCACTTTGCTTTAAAATTCCCCCGGAAACAAAACCCATAGGGTTTAATTTAAATTTCCTAAATGCTGTTTTTAAAAACTTTAAGGGGTGTAGATTCTTAGATGGGTCATTTATGGGGGGTCCCAACATACAGGGCCAAACAAAAAACACGTTAGAACTGGACTGGTCCCAAAAAAAAAGTATATTTCAAAAATTTTTTTGAAAATGTGAAAAAATTCTTTCAAAAAAATTTTTTAAGGGGCCCCCAAAAACGTAAAAAAAAAAAAGACATTTAAAAAAAGATGCCACCAAAAAGTGGGCATATTTGATGCTAGTTAAAGCTATTTTAGTGGAAAAAAAATTCTTGGGGTTTTCCTTTCAACAGAAAAAATTTTTTTTGTTTTGAAAATGGTATATTTTTCCCAAATTTTTTTCAAAGGTTTCCCTTTTATAAATTTTTCAAAAAAAGGGGCTTCTTGGGCCAAAATTTTTTCACTATCCAAAAAAACGTGTTTATGAGACAAAACCTCTGAATCACATGGGTAGGTAAAAATGTCCCCAAAATTATTTCACTAAAAGTTACACAAGCCAGATTTAAAAAAAGGGGCTTTTGTCAGAGAGGCCAAAAATGGGTCCGGCATTTAAAAGGGGGTTTAAAGATCCTAGGGCTCTGCACCATTTTTTTTTCCCCCGAGGAAACTTATTGTTTAAAAAAAGGGGAAAATTTTGGGCAGGAAAGTGCCTTATTTTGATCTAGATTATGGGGATTATTGGGCGGAACCCTTTTCGGGGATTGCCCCTTTTTGGGGCTTTGTCTTACTTTAAGGCTAGGTAGGGGAGGAACAGTAAAAGGAAAAAAAAAAACCCCGCAATCCCGTTTAAAAAGGGTTTTTACCTTGGGTTAAAAACACATCCCAAAACTCTGGGTTTTTTTGCCTTCAACAAACCCAAGTCTTTCCAAAATTTTTATTTGTTTCTGTAAAAAAAAGACCCCGGGCGGTGCCTTTTTTTTACCCCTTTTTGAAATGGGAATTTTTTTTGATTTTTAAAAATTTTGGGTTTGCATTTCTCTTTGTTGAGACAATTTTATATTAAAATTTTAGCTGTGATTGGCCCCCGAAAAACAGTCACATGAATCGACCCCCCAGGCCAATCATACTCCCTTTAAAGTAAAAAGTATTTTTAAGTTAATTTAACCCCTGTTTTGGGCCTTTCAAAACATGCCAAAATTTTTCAAGTCAGTTAAAAAAACAAGAAAGGGATGGGCCCAGAAAACGCTCAAAAAGGGGAATCTGACCAAACATCAAAAAAAAGCGGGGGGAGAGGAAAAAGTTCACAAATTAAGTAGCTGAATAAGAAATGAAATTTATTATCAAAACCCAACCCAAAAACTTAAAAAGTAGAAAAGGTAAAAAGTAAAAAACAATACGGTCCCATAAAAATCCCAGAGTGACCCAAGAAAAAATGATAGGTGCACACAAAAAGCACAACAAAGAAAAAGTGGCGAAAAAACTCAAAAAAAAAAAACCTGAGCAAACACTGAAAATGACCAAAATTGTAAAATAAACTTTGGACATAATCCACAAAAAGGAAGAAGGTGAAAGTCCCACGTGTATCGCCCACATAGGCTTCATCAACCATGGTCTCCGGCCTCAGGGAAAAGACTTAAAGGGGTTGTTCCCTCACAACAAGGGATTGGCTTTTTTTAAAAATCTTTATCTCTTTATTCAAAAATTCTAAACAAATTCGGGCGTTTGGTTCTCGAAGAGAAGAGCAATTCCTTGAAACCCCCAAAAATTCTGAGTGTTTTTGACTCTTGTTTTTTAAGCGACTAACTAAATTTGAAAACCACAGTGAACCCCTTACCAGACCCCTTTAAATGTAATCAAAATTAATATTTGACACCTTTTGGAAAGGGGGAAAAAAGTAATAGAAAATTAAGGGGCTCAGGTCAATTTTGACCTCGGGCAATTTTTCCATCTATACAGTGCATTAAATTTTGGGGTGAAGATTTTATTTGGGGGAACTACAACCCCACCATCCCCCTGCAATATCTGTTTTTATTAAATGTGTCTTGAAAAGGTTTGTTGAAAAACAACCCTCACCACCCCCTGCAAAATTTTTTGATTATATTGTTTTCAATGGTTTTTTGGAACTAACCCCGGCATCCGCTGCAAATCTTTTTGATTAATTTTTCTTTGAATGGTATGTGTGTGGAAATTGCAAACCGCTCTGTCTCCTAAAAATTTCCCTTGTTTTTTTTGTTCACCATTGAATCCCAAATCTTTCACGAAGTTGTTCTCTGGAGCAAAAGAGCTGCAATAGCCAAATAACTTCGAGGCTAGGTCAATTTTTGACCACGGTCATTTTACCACTATAGATGCAATAGGAATGATAGATTGGAATATTTTAAAAATAATTTTCCGAAATGGGACGGAAGTGGGGCATAAGGGGGGCCAAAGGATCCTTTTTTTGTGAGTACATGGTTCATAATTTACACCTCATCACCTGTCACTATTGCTTCTACCCTTTCCCGCCATCTCCCCTATTTTTACCAAACCATCTCCCCCAAAAATTTCTATCCAAACTGCCCCCCCCTTTCCCCCCCCATAACATCCCCCACCACTTTGCCCTTTTTTTTCTACCCCCAAAACACCTGCTTGCATGTCCCGAAAACCCGCCATCAATCACTTTCCCTCCGTCCGTTCTTCATTCCCCTTCCATGCGGAGAAATTCTCCCCAAACCCCGGCCCTCCTTCCTTTACTGCATATCCCACCTCCTCCTCTGCCTCCCAAAGAAACCCTGCTAACCTGCTTGCTATTCGTTGTACTCCTTTCTCTGCCCCTTTTAAATGTGCTTTATGGAACGCCCGATCTGTTGGTAACAAACTCACTGCTATTCATGACCTATTCCTTTCTCATTCCCTCAACCTGCTGGCCCTCACAGAAACATGGCTCCAGCAATCTGACACCGCTTCCCTTGCTGCTCTCACCTATGGTGGTCTACGTTTCACCCACACCCCCAAAACTGAGACCAGGCTCTTCCGGCCGTTTTCTCTCAGAATCGCGGTTGTGAACAGACCCCACGGCTCTCCCCACCACTTTCTGGACCATTTTGCTGCCTGGCTCCCTTATTTCCTCTCTTCTGAAATGCCCACTCTCATCAAGGGTGATTTCAACATCCCTATTGACGACCCCATGCCTCTTCTCTCTCTCAGTTCCTTTGACTAACCAGGTGTGCTGAGCATCTGTGGAGAAAGTCAAAGCTACCTGCAGACTTTCTCCACTATAAATTCATGCTCAGAACTTAAGAAACCACAATCTCTTATAAAAATGTGAGGCAAAGAGAAAAAAGCCTCCAGATACAATTACCCGGCATTGAACAACAATTTAAAGAGAAACCACTAGCAAAATACACAATGCCTAGGGGTACAGATACACTAAAATATAACCTTTAATAATATCGATTAAAAATAACAGAAATAGAAGCAAGTGATCGCCCCAAAAGGGGCGGCCCCGCGCAGGAACACCCTACCTATTAAACTATAATAATATCTAGCAAAACACAGGACAAAAAGAAAAAAGAAGGACGTAAAAAGTGACAAAATTCAAATTATAACAGTGAGGGGACACCAACAATCTACTACAACACCAAACACTTATACTAACAATATACACTATTCCATTATTCCTCCGACGCGTTTCTCCCACATATAATGTGGGTTCATCAGGGAGTACATTATGTGAAGATACAAAAAAAGTATGTAATGCTTACGTCCCTTAAATACAGTACAATAGCCAAAAAACAGGTGCCCAGGATCCTGTGATGATTAGCAAAGTTAGTGCAGGATAATGATTGTCGACGGTGGAAAGTGACAACAGCCAGGAAATCCAAAAAGGCCCCTTATATATGCGTCCCCCAAATAAAGAATAAAAGCGCTTACCATTAACATGAAGGGCGCCCAGACATAAGTAGCACCGTGTATGGTAACAAGATAGCGTCAGGAAGTAACCAATGCGCACGCGCGAGTAAACCAGGCATCCCACGTGGTGAAAGAAATCAATCGTTGCCATAGATATGGGCGCGCATGCGCGAAAGCAAAATCACTAGACATACTAAAACCCCACAAGGCGGGCGAAACAGACGGAAGCGACAGTGCGCATAGTAACAAGATAGCGTCCGGGAGTTATCAATGCGTACGGGCAAGTAAATAAGGCGCCCCACGTGGTGAAAACATTAGTCGTTGCCATAGAAAATGAACGCCATGCCAAAAAGCAGGATAACCAGACAGAACAATATATTGAAATAGCTAGGCAGACGTAAAACGGAAGCAACAGTGTGCATAATAACGAGATAACGTCCGGAAAGGAGAAAGCAGCTGCCAGTAATGGGGCCGAATATAAACAAGGATACCACAAAGAACCCTTGTGCATACGGGTAAAACAAAAACAATACAAAATGCCCATGCAGGCCTAGAGGGAAAGGGGACAGTATAAGGGTACCTGTAAAGAAAGGGATGTTAGACAAAAGATACAAAGTATCTAAGCTGACAAGATAGGAGCCAAAAAATGGTAAGCGCTTTTATTCTTTATTTGGGGGACGCATATATAAGGGGGCTTTTTGGATTTCCTGGCTGTTGTCACTTTCCACCATCGACAATCATTACCCTGCGCAAAACCTTGCAATCATCACAGGATCCTGGGCACCGTTTTTGGCTATTGTACTGTATCTAAGGGAGTAAGCATTACATACTTTTTGTATCTTCACAAAGTACTCCCTGATGAACCCACATTAATGTGGGAGAAACGCGTCGGAGGAATAATGGAATAGTGTATATTGTTAAATATTTAAATGTTTGGTGTTGTAGTATATTGTTGGTGTGTCCTCACTGTTATAATTTGATTTTGTCCCCTTTGTACGTCCTTTTTTCTTTTTTGTCCTGTGTTTTGCTAGATATTATTATAGAAAAATAGGTAGGGGTTGTTCCTGCGCGGGGCCCGCCCCTTTTGGGGCGATCACTCTGCTCTTTGCTGTTATTTTTAATCGATATTATTAAAGGTTATATTTTAGTGTATCTGTACCCCTAGGCATTGTGTATTTTGCTAGTGGTTTCTCACGCTCAGAACTTACCACACTGTCCTTCACTGCGCCAAACAGGAATATTTCACCTCCCTCATCTCAACACTACACAACAACCCAAAACGCCTGTTTCATACCTTCCACTCCCTCCTCAAGCCCAAAGCTCAGGCCCCGGTCACTGACCTCTGTGCTGAATACCTGGCCACTCACTTCAAAGACAAAATTGACAATATCCGGCAAAACATTGCATCTCAATCCTTAAGTAATACCCATCCTGTCCCTCCCCGCACGTCCTCTAGCCTGCTCTCAGCTCTTGACCCAACTACAGGAGAAGTATCCAGGCTTCTCCGGTCTGCTCTCCCCACCACCTGCTCTAGTGCCCCCATTCCCTCCTACCTTGTCCAATCTATTTCTCCAGCTATCCTCTCTCACCTCACTACAATCTTCAACCTCTCTCTCTCCACTGGGATCTTTCCATCCTCCTTTAAACAGGCTACCGTAACCCCTTTACTAAAAAAGCCCTCTCTGGACCCATCCTGCGCTGATAACTACCGACCAGTCTCTAACCTGCCCTTCAGCTCTAAACTTCTGAAACACTTGGTCTACTCCCGCTTAATCGACTATCTCTCTGATAACTCTCTTCTCGATCCTTGCAATCAGGTTTCCACACTTTACACTCCACAGTAACTGCTCTAGTTAAAGTCTCCAATGATCTCCACACTGCTAAATCTCAAAGTAAATACTCGTTGTTGGTTCTTCTGGATCTCTCTGCAGCATTTGACACTGTTGATCACCATCTTCTCCTCAGCATGCTCAGCGCCATTGGCATCCAGGACACCGCTCTCTCTTGGTTCTCTTCCTACCTCTCTGACCGCTCCTTCTGTGTCTCAGGTTCTACTTCTTCTCCTCTCCCTCTTACTGTTGGGGTCCCTCAGGGATGGGTTCTTGGTCCTCTCCTCTTCTCAATCTATACAGCCCCCATTGGCCAAATTATCAGTAGATTTGGCTTCCAGTGCCATCTCTATGCGGATGACACTCAATTAGACACCTCGTCCTGTGACATCACTCCTGCCCTGCTACAAAATGCCAGTGACTGTCTGTCCACTGTTCATGATATCATGTCCTCTCTCTTTCTCAATTTAAACCTCACTAAACCGAACTTCTTTTTTTTCCCCCATCTACTATTTCTCTCTGTGTGTGGTACCACCATAACTGTGAGGCAGCAGGCCCGCTGTCTTGGGGTTTTCCTAGACTCTGATCAGGCCTTCACCCCCTATATCCAATCCCGGGCCGGCTCTTGTCACCTGCACCTCAAGAACATCTCCAGAATCCGTCCGTTTCTTACTGTGGAAACTAAAACTCTTATTGTGGCCCTTATTCTCTCGTCTCAATTACTGCAACTCCCTGCATATTGGTCTCCCACTCTGCAAATTCTCCCCTCTCCAATCTGTCCTGAATGCAGCAGCCAGGCTCGTCTTTCTTTCCAGCCGCTATACTGATGCCTCTACCCTGTGTCAGTCACTGCAGTGGTTGCCCATTCGGTACAGGATACAATATAAAATCATCACACTCACAAATAAAGCTCTCCACAGTGCTGCACCCCATACATCTCCTCCCTCATCTCTGTCTACCACCCTACCCGCTCTCTCCGCTCAGCTGCGGACATCAAACTACAAACCACAACCATCCGAACCTCCTATGCCCGTCTTCAAGATTTCAAACATGCTACACCCGTTCTCTGGAACATCCTACCACGTACCATCGGGCACAATCCCAGCCTTCACAGTTTTAAGAGTGTCCTGAAAATACATCTTCTTAGGCAGGCCTACCAAAACCACTAATTGCTAGCCCCCACCTGCTTTCACACACATCTGTCACTCCCTACATTAGGGCACTCACAGGCACTTATCTGTATATAGATGTACTGTCATGGTGGCAGGTTCACCCAATTTTTATATAAATATCCCCATATTTATAAAGCATGGCTGGGCCATTGTTTATTTAGCACTTCTCCCCCCGTTGTCTTCCCCAGGCACCCTCTTAGATTGTAAGTCTTGGAGGAGGGCCCTCCC
>JAODAL010037179.1:0-40742 GCA_025379985.1 Phyllomedusa bahiana | reverse complement strand
GCCACAGAGGGGTTTTCCTTCACTTACTTGTTCAGGACTGCAGGGCCTCCTCTCTCTGGCGCGGGCTTTTTCTGCAGCCGGGATGCGTCAGGATTCAGTCCGTGACGTCCCCTGGGCGTGCCTCACTAAATGTCATCTGTAATCCCGGCTGCGACACAGAGGGGGCCTGGGGGAAAAGCCCAGTAAGGAAGCCGCTCTCTGTGCCGATATGCGACTCAGGGCCGCACACAGGGCAGCTCCTCTTTGTGTGTATGGCCGCACGGCCCTGATTTCCTTGTGAAACAGAGGGGCCCACTCTCAGCTCGCCCCCATTACACACTTGTCTCCGGGCTCCAGAGAGCAGGCACAAGAGCCGAACCACAGGGGGAGCAGACATATCAGCAGCGGGCCCCGTGGCAGCTGCTACGTCAGCTCCCCCTGTAGTTACGCCCCTGCATATAACCCTATATATCACAGAGCTCAGCTTCTCTCCTCTGTTTATATAACCCTATATATATCACAGAGCTCCGTTTCTCTCCTCTATCATATAACCCCTATATATCACAGAGCTCAGCTCCTCTCCTCTATATATAACCCTATTTAATCACAGAGCTCAGCTTCTCTCCCTCTATCACATAACCCTATATATCACAGAGCTCAGATTCTCTATCATACAACCCTATATATCACAAAGCTCAGCTTCTTTCCTGTCATATAACCCTATATATCGCAGAGCTCAGCTTCTCTATCATACAACCCTATATATCACAGGGCTCAGCTTCTCTCCTCTGTCATAAAAACCCTATATATCACAGAGCTCAGCTTCTCTCCTCTGTCATTTTAACCCTATATATTACAAGGCTCAGCTTCTCTCCTCTATCATAAAACCCCTATATATCACAGAGCTCAGCTTCTCTCTCTGTCATTATAACCCTATATATCACAGAGCTCGGCTTCTCCCCTCTGTCATATAACCCTATATATCACAGAGCTCAGCTTCTCTCCTCTGTCATATAAACCCTATATATCCACAGAGCTCAGCTTCTCTCTCTATCATATAACCATATATACACAGAGTTCAGCTCCTCTCCTTGTCATAATCCCTATATATCACAGAGACCTCAGCTCCTCTCCTCTTTTCATAAAAACCTATATATCACAGAGCCCTCAGTTTTTCTCCCTCTATCATATAACCCTATATATCACAGAGCTCAGCTCCTCTCCTCTATCATATAACCCTATATATCAGTGACCAGCTTCTCTCCATCTATCATATAACCCTATATATCACAGAGCTCAGCTTCTCTCCTCTATCATATAACCCTATATATCACAGAGCTCAGCTTCTCTCCTCTATCATATATCCCCTATAATATATATATATATTTATTATATATATATATATATTTTATATATATATATATAAAAATTATATATGTATATTCTATATATAATCACAGAGCTCAGATTCTCTCCTCTATCATATAACCCTATATTTTCACATCCTCTATCATATAACCCTATATATCACAGAGCTCAGCTTCTCTCCTCTATCATATAACCCTATATATCACATCCTCTATCATATAACCCTATCTATCACAGAACTCAGCTTCTCTCCTCTATCATATAACTCTATATATCACAGAGCTCAGCTTCTCTCCCTCTATCATATAATCCTATATACCACAGAGCTCAGCTTCTCTATCATATCCTGAACTCAGATAGAGTAGGATAACCTACCTGACAGATTCCCTTTAAGTGCCTTGGACCTATAAGAGGCAACTATTCTGAGAGCCAATAGCTATACGGCTTATGTGCATGTCCACTCGGTACTTATTGTAACTTCATTTTAACCCCTTAACAACACTGGACATAAACTTACATCCCAGTGTAGGTAAGGGGCTTTGTAGAGGGGAGGGGGGATTTGGTCCGATCCTGACCACAAAACTGATATCATGATAAATGGTGATATGAACACCTGGCCAGCATTATGGTATGGCATATCCCAGTAGAATTTCATGATATTATTACATAGGAATATCCCTTAAACGGGTTGTCTCATGTTAAAAAAAAAATATATATATATATTTACTCATCTTTTCACCATTGCAGCCCTGAAGCTCATGTGTTGCCCCCCTGGTCTTGGTTTACTTCCTGTTCTGGGGTTATTGTGTGACTGTTATAGCAAATCAGTAACCACAGCAGTCACCCCATCCAGGAAGTGAATGGCAGGTGAGCATTGAGGTTACTGATTGGCTTTAATGGTCACAGCCTGACCACTGAACAGGAGGCAGTGACCAGGAGACCCCACCAGCAGCTACAGCACTGAACTGGTGGTGAATGCAAAGGTCAGTATATAGTTTTGTTTTTTTTTTTATGCTCCTGTGTCATATTTTTGTTTTATTTTTAACACGGTGTAAAAGGGTGCAGTCAAGTACATGTGTATTTCACAGGAGATACATGTGCTTTTTATCCACCTTTCTTCATTCATTTTCACACGTTTTGACATGTGTTGTCCTTCTGTATTGTAAGCTGTACTCCTTTTTTATTTTTATCATTTGCTATTTTGGTGTTTTTTTTAATATGGCTCATTTAAAGCTAAGTTTTATTTTTCTTCTATTTTGGATGCCTGACCCTTGTATCCACTCTGCAAACACATTTCTCTCTTTCTTTTGTCTATAAGGGGCCGTTTACACGGCAGTGGACAAATACCGGCCGGTTTGCCGGCCGGTATTTGTCCTGTTTTTCGGCCGTCCCCACGGCCGCGGGGGGACGGCTTTTCTCCGCGATGAGCGGAGAACAGCCCTCCCCCCGTCCCATTGAGATGCACATGTTCCGTCCGGAAACCGGACGGAAGATTGTGCATGTTCAATGTTTTGTCACCGGTCCGCCGGCGACTTTTAAAACCGCCGGGGGGGAAAACCTGTGCAGTGGGGATGCTGCACGGGTTTTCCATAGAGCACAATTGTGCTCATTTTCGGCGGTTTTCAGGCGGTCTGAAAAACCGCAACCGGCTGAAAAAACCGGCCGAAAAAACCCCTGCAGTGGGGACATGCCTAAATCTCCACACACCTACATGATGCCTCTCCCCAATAAGTTTTACCTTGAAGAGCAGCCCTGATGTGCAGGGCTCCACTGGGGTTTTCCTCTGCTCCCCTGTGGTCCATTTCAAGTCTAGGTTGGCAAAAGGTGGACTAACTTAGGCTAGGTACACACCACATTTCTGTCTTCTGTTTAACGTACACACCAAGCCGAATTTGTGAAACAGATGCCAAGTAGTAAAATGAAGCTCAAGGCTAAAAGTGAAAAATGCCCCGGCGCTCGTTCGTAGAAGAACAACAACCTTTGTCTGAGGCAACGAAGATAGTATAAAAAGATTTATTTAAATAAAATACACATGAAGACACTTAACGTGTTTCGCGCCTATACTGGTGCTTCATCAGAAGTAGTGTACATTACTCTTTTTATTTAAATCTTTATTTTTATACTATCTTCGTGGCCTCGGACGAAGGGTGTTGTTCTTCTACGGACGAGCGCCAGGGCGTTTGTCACTTTTAGGGTACAGGAAGTTCTCACGGCTGATGTTGGGATGTATTTCGCCACGTATTGAGAGCGTACTACGCTCTAATACGAGCAAAATGCGCCCCAATCATTATGGTAATCCACAGTTCTCATAGGGAACTATGGATTACGCCTCCTCTCCCCGCTCGTACAATACGATCGTATTGTACGAGCGGAGAGATAATTGACATGTCCATTACTTGCGACGAATATGCTGCCCCCCCCGCGTCGCGGGTGAAAGCGCCGATCAGCACGACTCTCGAAGTCCTGGCGTAATTTCAGGGTGTACTGTACGCCCCGCAATTACACCGTGTAAACATACCCTTAGCCTTGAGCTTCATCTTGATTCTTCACGCTCAGCAACGTTTTCACGGTTGTTGAGGAAGGATACCCACGGCTGCCGTTTGTTTTCCAGGCTTGGAAGGAAAGCCTCATATGCGCATATGAGCAGTTGTGCCTCTACATTATTAGCACATTAGGTGAACATACATTGCTTCTTCACTGCTGGTGTTATCTTGTGAACGTACTTTCACTATTGTGCGCCCCCTCTGCTCTTTTTCTTGTTTCTGCTACAGATGGCAAGTAGTAACATCCATTACCCATGTAAAAAATGCATGCATTTTTAAATAATGACATTGTATAGAATGCATGGGCTCCTGTACTATTTTAGACTTTTTTTTGCGGTATACAGATGTATACCAGTCGTATAGAGGCAAAAAGAGCACACTTTTGCCAGCCATTGGGCCATTTACTCCTATGGATACGTTTAATGTATACATCAGGAGTTTTCCCGGCGTACATGCTAAACAGGCCTGATAAACGTGGTGTGTACCTAGCTTAAGAATGAAGTACTGTAGGTGCTTGTAATAAACTGCTGACTAAGGGTGAAATGTCCAAAAATTGGCGACGCTACGTCAGTTTTTAGGTGCATTAAATAAGTGTAAAGTGCGACTCTATAAAAAATCTGGCGTCAGGTATACCTTGCATAGTAAACGTAATGCGCCTAAAAATTATGCGCTGTGCACCTCCATATCGAAATGCGCCTATTGTGGCACATAGCACATCGTTACAAGTGTATATGTGTTAGGCGCATTTCACATTTTACAAGTATATGTTAGGCGCATTACAAGTATGTGTTAGGCGCGTTTCATATACTTGTAATGATAAGCTATGCGCCTCCCTGCGCGATGTGCCTCGATAGGGGCATTACATATGCTACCAATTAAATGTTTTGTGCTGCGATTAGCGCAAATCACAGCATATAGCATATCATTAGAAGTGTATGTAATGCCCCTATCGAGGCACATCTCACACGGAGGAGCATAGCTTATTACAAGTATATGAAATGTGCCTAACACATATACACTTATAATGATGTGCTATGCATCTCAATAGGCACATTTTGTTATGGAGGCGCACAGCGCATCATTTTTAGCCGCATTTAATGTGTCTAGTTTTGGTGTACGACAGTTCATCTACATCCAAAATATGGCGTCAAAAGTGGTTTTAGCGCAACATAGACCAAAAAACTGGCGTTGCCATGTTAGGAAATGTCACCCTAAGGCCGTGTTCACACGGTTTATTTCGCCGCGGATTGGCGCCGTACTGCGTGCCGGATTTGCGCTGCAGTACGGCTCCAATCCGTCGCAGGAATTACGGTAATCCACTGTTCTCATAGAGAACTATGGATTCCGTCTCTCCTACCCGCTCGGCGAATCCGCCGGGCGGGGAGAAAGTGGCATGCACATTATCCCGGCGCAATCCGCGCCGTGGATAATGGACGTCTATGGGGCCGCGCCCCCGCCCCGCCACCGCCCCTTATTCACGCCGGAATTGCGAGCGCAATCCGGCTCGCAATTCCGGCTTGAATAAACCGTGTGAACGAGGCCTAAGGCTATGTTCACATGGCTTATTCTGAGACGTATTTCAGCCAGTAATTCGCGCTGTACTGCCCTATAAACGGGGTGAGATATGTCCCAGTCATTACGGTAATCCACAATTCTCATACAGAACTATGGATTATGTCTCCTCTCCCCGCTCTGACAATATGCCGAGCGGGGAGAGACGTGACATATCAATTATTCACGGCGTGTACGCGCCGAGAATAATGAATGTCTATGGGGCCGGCAGTCCCGCTCCCGCCCCAGTACACACGGCGTAATTGCGGGGTGAAATACATAAAAACAAGTCACTTTGCAATATATGTCCTTTAACAGTATCCAATCTATTCTGAGATATCCCCTCTTGTATGGGCTGCATCAGCTCCTCAGGTCACTATAGCTACAGACCTGTTTGTTCTCTCATGATAGGCTGCCAGCACTGGTTGCTGTAGCTACAGACCTGGCTTCTACTGCAGCCTAGTAGAAGCCAGTAAACACGCCTCTGAATTCAAAATGAAACTAAGAAATGAGGACTGAGGTAAGATGAATCAATGTAGTGAGACAAGCCCTTTAAGTGAATAGGGCTGAACTGAATACCAAAAACGTCCATGGAAAAGATGTGGTACTGTATCTTATTCTGGATAACCCATTTAACCCTTTCACTGCCAGGACATTTTTCACACTTTCAAAATACACAGTTAAGATCTGAATTGTAAAATAATAATAATATAAATCATATTAAACTCTCATACATTTTTATGAAACCAGACACCTGGCACATTGCAAAAGCCACCACATTACACTCATGACTGCCTTCATGCATTGAAGCGTAACATTTAGCAAAATATGCATGACAACTCTTATTTGTGGCCAAACGTCTGACCCAAGCAGAGTCTAAGGCCCCGTTCACACGGCTTATTTGTCCGCGGATTGGCGCCGTACTCCACGCCGGATTTGCGCTGCAGTACGGCGCCAATCCGTCGGAGTAAATTACGGTAATTCCACTGCTCTCATAGAGAACAGTGGATTCCGTTTGCTCTCCCTGCTCGGCGAATCCGCCGGGGGGGAGAAAGTGACATGCACATTATTTACGGCGCGAACGCGCCGTAGATAATGCATTGTCTATGGGGCCGGTGGGCCGTGCCCCCGCCCCCACACCCGCCCCTTATTCAAGCCGGATTTGCGAGCGCAATCCGGCTCACAAATCCGGCGTGAATAAGTCGTATGAACGGGGTCTAAGATGTACCAATCCTACTAAAAATGAAAAATCCAGATGTACTACGTAGGCTTAATTTACATCACATTATTCCACTAGTGTGACATACGTTTTTTTTTTTTTTTAAATAAAAAGGTGTATGCAAGAGTGTGCGTTGCTGTGTACACTGACTTCTATGGATGGACGTAATGTCACAATAAGGGTATATTCACACGGCGTGTTGGATCCGTTTATATATGTGTGTTTGGATCTGTGTTTCGGACCCTAAATGGACCCACACACTCATCTAACAATGTGCAGTGTGATTTACATTGCTTTGTGATGCATCTTTCGGATCCATTCAAAAAATTGTCACATCAATTCTTGATCCGAAAGACGCAGCAGACGCTCTGTTTAAAACTGTAGGGTGCGTTCCTGCTGCAGCCAAAACGCATCCAAATACACACCTGCGTATTGGATGCGTTTTGGATGCGATTGAGGCAGCGCTTTAGCATGCGTTTTTCAGATCCCCTAAGGCCCTGTCCACATAGCGGGTTTGGCCGCGGGTTCAGCTGCAGCATTTGCCGCGGTTCCAGCGCCAAACCTCGTCCTAACCTCGCCGAAAACTCGCGTCTCCGACGCGGGTTTTGTGGTGCGGGAGCTGGGCGTGGTCTCGGCGCGGGTGGGGCGCGGCTTGCGGAGAGGCTTTGCCCCCATGCAAATGAATAGACGGGGCAAACCGAGGCGCGAGCCGCGCACCAGCCGCGCCAACACCGTGCGGCCGCTGCGCTGAGAACTCCCTGAATATTAACGCGGTTTCCAATAGGAAACCATGTTAATAAACTAGGCGCAATTTGGCCGCGGAAACCGCATCGGAACCCGCGACCATACATGCGGCTAAATCCGTCGTGTGAACAGGGCCTAAGGGCCACATGTATGAAAACTGTCTAGGTGTAAGGGTATGTTCACACGGGGTCATTTCGGCACGCATTTCTCCGTGTATTTGCACTCTAATACAGGCGAGATGCACGCAGAAATTACGGTAATCCATAGTTCTCATAGAGAACTATGGATTACGCCTGCTCTATTGTACGCACGGGGGAGATGTGACATGTTAATTACTTGTGGCGAATACGCGTCGCGAGTAATGAATGTCAATAGGGCCAGCGGGCTGCCGGCCCCCCTGCGCCGTATTAGCGCGAACTCCCGAAAGACACGATGTACTGCGGTGCGTAGTGTATGCGCCGCAGTACATCGCGTGAACTCACCCTAAAACTCACTTTGTTGCCCATAGCAACCAATCAGAGCGCCCCTCTCATTTATTCAAAGCACTATAGGAAATGAAAGGGGTGCTCTGATTGGTTGCTATGGGCAACAAAGTGAGTTTAAGACCTAGGCAGTTTTCATACATGTGTCCCTAAAAGTCTTTGGTATCCGTTTCATGACCTTTTGTCGTCTGTCTTTTTTTTTTGACAGATGGAAGACGCAGGGTGCTGTGCATTTTCAAGTTGTACAAAAACATATATGTTACTGTACAGTGGGCCCTCAACATTAATTGGTTCCGGGACGACCGTTGTATGTTGAAACAGGGGGCGTAACTAGAATTCATAGGCCCTATAGTAAAATGAGATAGGGCCCCACCACCTAATGACAATAAACTACAACAGCAGCATCAGTAGTAATAATTAAATTGTAAATAATACCACCATATATCAGGGAACCCAAATAGTAGTGCTGAATAGCAGAAAACCGCCAACTATTTGTTTCCTACAAAAAAGAACAATGGGGGACATGTATGAAAACGGTCTAGGTATAAAACTTTCTTTGTTGCCCATAGCAACCAATCAGAGCTTCCCTTTAATTTTTTCGCAGCACTAAATGAAATGAAAGGGGAACTCTGGTTGCTATGGGCAACAAAGAAAGTCTTACACCTACACAGCTTTCATACATGTGGCCCACTGGGGCCCTCCCAACCTATGGGTCCCAAAGCAGTCGCTGTGGCTACTATGGCTATAGTTACGCCCATGTCGAAACCATAAGTCTTTAGGAAACTGTTAATTGGTTCAGAAACCCCAAAATGTCAACCCAAAATAAGAAAACATTAAAAATAAAGAAAAAAAAAAGCACAAATATAATACAGATAAAACAATTCCATACTTTTAGCAATTGTATGGAGCAACTGGTTAATGATAGCTACTGGGGTCCAGTGTGACCCTGTTAGAGCGAAGCATCAGTTCAGTGTGCACGCTGAGCTTCATCCAAATTGTATGGAACTGACAGAGACAGCAGTGCTTGATTATCACTACCAGTCTCGTCAGCAGTGCACATACTGCTCCATTTTGGATGGGGACTCGGGATCCCCATTTTCAGGTGGGGGTCCTAGTGGTCAGGCCCCTACCAATTACACTGATCACCTGTTCTGTGGATTGTTGATCAGCTGTCATTATGTGGACCATCTTAAAAGTACAGGATACATTGTGGCACAAGTTAAAGGGGTTTTGCCACGAAGTAAAATTGACATGGGAAGTTTGCAAATTAAATAATGAACATTTTCACCATTCATCATCATTAAAAATTCTGCACCGTTTTTGTTTTTTGCTGCTCCTTTAGTGATGCATTGTTTACAGCTCGTCTCCAGGGGATACGACCCGGGCTGAGAGCTCCTCAGTCCTGGTCCACACTGCTCAGACATCACTTCTCCTCTCAGGCAGCTACTGAGTGTTCAAACCCAGATGCTACCATTCTACTCCTGTCCTCTGTACTCCTTAGTAATTAGTCAAACAGTGAAAATAAATTAAAAAAAAAAAAAAAGAAACCTCCATGAGGTATGTGCATTGATAAAGAGAAAAAAATTCACAGCTTTGGTTCCTGCAGGGATTTGAACCTAGGATCCTTGTGCTGTGAGGCAAAAAAAATACCTCTGAGCTACATTGTAGCTACTCACAGCTCTATAAATAAACAGACCTTTCTTTGACTAGAGTGGGGACAGGCATGGTGATGTCATCCTGCTGGGTCACATGATATGCAATTCAAATAAATCACATACGCCCCCCTTCTGAGCACACAGAGCTGGATACAGGAGGTATGAAATGAGATCGTGGCAAAACCCCTTTAATTTTATTTATTTTATGTCTTTTTTTATTTGGAGGGTGGGCACAGAATAAAAGATACATTGATGTAAAGTCAGAGAAGAGGGCCTGCTATACTGTCCAGTGCAGTCAGTTCTGATAAGGGTACTGTGCTGTAGTGTGAAATGCAGATACACTACTGGATTACACACAGCATAGGGACACACACACCTGTTTTTTCTGGTTGTATCTGGCTTCTGTATAGTTCTATGCCAACCAGTGAAACTGATTGGCTGTAGAGATTTTATGAATTCTGTGCTGATTGGCTATTATACTTCATATAAGTGCTTGCAGTGAAACATATGCTAACTAGCAAAACATTCCAACCAGTTGTGTGCCGGCCGGACGGGCTATATGCGGCTACCGCCGGAGCCATCACAGGTACCTGCTAAGCAGGACTGGGATAAGGTATTCTGGTGCCCTAGGAAAATAAGTCATATGGTGCCCCCAAATGGAAAATTCAGCCCACTCCATGCCTCCTTGCGCCCCTTTTCCTGCCAGGGATGAACTGTGCCCTGGGCGGTCACCTACCTTCAGTTACCCATCGTCCCAGCCCTGCTAAGACTAGAAACCATTGTATGTTGATGCTGTATTCAACTCGCGATGACACATGCAAGGCCATCCTAAGTTGAATATATCGTAAGTAGAGACCATGGCATGTCTGGGGTGACTGTATATATCTTCTTAAGTGTATGCCAATGGAAAATATATACTAGTGTATGTGCCCACAGTTGTAAGGATAAGTTCAAACGGCTGATTTGGACACTAATTTTTCAGCGTCCAAATCAGCTTCAAATACTGGTCTGAAAAACGCCTCATATGCAGCAGTTTTCAGATGAGGATTTGACAAGGTTTTTTCCATGTGGTTTTCAGTGCCGTTTTCTTTCTGAAACACCTATACAAGTTACTTGCCAGAGCAGTTTTTGGGTGCAGATCTGCGTCCAAAACCAAGTCAAAAACGCGCCACACCTGTGGGCGAGGATTCAAAGCTCTCCACTGATTATTGTGGCCATTTTACTTGTGGAAAACACCAAGAATTGACGTCACTTACTTTTCAGCGCTGGAACAGCGCATGAAAAAAACATGTCATTTGTGAACTGTGATGCGATTTTACATAGGAGTCGATGAAAATGAACAAGGGGTGTTTTTCACTGATTTTTTTTATGCTGTTTTGGACGTCTAAACAGCGCCGAAAACAGCTTCCAAATCAGCCGAGTGAGCTATGTCCTCATTATCAGATCATCACATATTTAGTATGAACCAGAAATAAATATACTAAAACAGCCAAGATCCAGATGTCAGTAAACATTTGAGTCTACAAATATCCCCATTAGGTGCAGGGGTTACTCCTCTTTTTACCCTTTACTAGAAAAAATAGCGCCCCCTTCAAATGTGGCAGAGAGCACAAATATACTTATTGATTGGTAACAGAGGTAACATGCTGAGCTCTTTCTTCGTGATGTTATTTGCAGATCCCCACTTAAAGGGGTTTTCTCGCTACCAAGATTAGCTTTCAACATAAAAGGACAGTTAAATGAAGACTTTTTCTAAATACAATGGTTAATAGATTTTACATTAATCATGAGACAAGAAACATTTTATGTGCTCTGAGTGCTCACAGGTTTATATGGGTCCCTGATCATAACTCTGTTATCTGATTAGAGCAGAGAGCAGGGCATGACGTTACCATGGACAGACAGAGCTCATGGAGCAAACTATCTCTAACAAGATCACAGATAACGCATTGTTTTCAGTCCTCACAGCACATATACCTTGTCAGTGCAACAGCTCAGCTACTCACAGAGATGCTAGATATGCTAATTGCTGCTATAGAACCACCCACAGTATGAGGAGACAGAGTGAGTGTAAAACTGCTTGTGACTCAGTGAAACAGCGTGGTGAGAAAACCTCTTTAATGACATATTTAGGAGGGGCTTACATTATTGACATTTTTTGGTGTGTTTTTGGGAAAAAAAACTGTTGGAAGACAATAGGAAAATACAAATACTGCAGGCTTTTTACTTTGAGGCTTCTTCTCTACTTTGGGTACATTTTGTTGGCAGTTTTTTTTTTCCAAATTCAGCATGTTGTAGGCATTGGGTTTTCTTTCAGGCAGTTATGCTTATGTACCATTTACACGCTTATGTGAATGTGTGTTGCATCTTTTTCATGCGTTTCCTATATCACAAATCTTGTGATGTGATGGAAAAATGCACTGAAAAATAAAGCATGTCATCGTACCACTAGTTTAAATGGAAACTACTCACAACAGCATCAGGACAGTGTAAAGCTCCATGCATAGGCTACTGCAGCTGTGTGCTCTGCAGCGCTGACAGGACGGCACAAGACTGATCTCTCCCTGTAGCCGCTACTAATAAAGATAAGAGCAGAATATGAAACTTGCGCTTCTGCAAACCCAGCCACCTCCTGCTTATAACACATAGCAGAGTGTAACCCAGCCACTGCTAGAGCAGATACGTGGTCTTAATCTAGGAACACACCTATAGTTAAGCAGAATAGATAACCTGGTATATTTTTTAAATTAAGCAAATTCAGAACAGAAATATATTTGGTAAGAACGTTTATTTACCATTATCTACATATTTACAGCTAATCTATAATATTAGAATACCTCTTAACTGCTGCTCCCAGAATACTGCACCTAAAATATTGTCCTTGTATCAATTAAAAGTTATGATGCTATACAACCTTAATAGCCTGCTTAGGGTATGTTCACACTGTGTTTTTTCGTCCGTGTTACATACGCTTTTGAGCTGCGTGTTTGGATCCGTCCGTCGGCCCCCAAAACGGACCCAAACACGCAGCTAACAAATAGCAATGTGTGTTTACATTGCTTTTAATACGAGACACGCATCAGCATCCACACGAGTGATCACCTTTGCGTGTCTCGCTGCTTCTTTTGGATCCGTTCCAAGAATTGAAATGTCAATTCTTGGTCCGAAAAGAGGCAGCAGGAGCCCTATCTAAAATGATAGGGTGTGCTCCTGCTGTATCCAACACGCATCCAAACATGTAGCTGCGTGTTTGGGTACGTGTTGGATATGTTTCACATGCGATTGCTGCAGCGTTTTTGGACCCGATTTTCGGATCCAACAAGGATCCAAAAGCGGATCCTAAAAATGAAGTGTGAACTTACCCTTAAAGTGAACCTGCAAGGTGGTTTATGCCACCCTATCTGACAGGATGTGATAGAGGGAGAAAAGCAGAGCTTCTGAGTAAAAAGAAAAAAAAATACTTAAAAGAGAAAGTGAAGGTCTGAGTAAAAAGCACAGATCCTCAAAGGACTCTCTAAGGGTATGTTAACACTGAGTAATTTCGGCGCGCATTTCACTGCGTATTTGCACTGTACGTCGAAGTTACGGTAATCCATAGTTCTCATAGAGAACTATGGATTACGCCTCCTCTCCCCGCTCGTGCAATATGATCGTATTACTTGCGGTGAATACGCGCCGTGAGTAATGAATGTCAATGGGGCCGGCGGGCCACCTACTGTACGCGCCGCAGTACATCGTGTGAACATAGCCAAACAAGCAGGACTCAGTCTCCTAACCCCGTAATGACACTGGACGTAAACTTACGTTCCAGTGTCGGTAAACGGCTTCCCGCTATACAGACAGCGTAGAATGGAGCCGGCTACATTCTGCGCTGTTTAACCCGCTCCCCCGAAAATAAGACAGTGTCTTATATTAATTTTTGCTCCTAAAGACGCGCTAGGCCTTATTTTCAGGAAATGTCTTATTTTACGATGAACAACATTTATTGTTGAACAAAAAAATCAACATTTATTAATATACTATAGTCATGATATCACAAACATCAGCATAACCAGTCAAACTCTGAATTCCATCAAGAAGGTCTATTTCTGGTGGCCTCTATTTTCTAGCTGAAAAAATGCACTGGTCTTATTTTTGGAACGGGAAATTGAGCGGGTGATCATGGCCGCGGCATCTAAATGAATGAGAAATGGTACCGCCCAACTTTCCTCACTCTGATCGGTGAAATCGTGGGGCCCTGCTCGTTGTACAAGGTGGCTGGAAGCCTAGTGAAGGCTTCCTCGCCACCCAGTTTTGCTGTTTTAAGCCGTTCTGCACTTGGACAGGAAGTAATAAAATCGCCAACTTTGTACACCTTATTACATTGTTTACACAATGCAATAGGCTGTATAAACTATCGCGCCTCCTAGTGGTCAAGCACCCTAGTAGGACTAAATGTTAAAGTAAAGAAAACATTTAAAGTTCAAGTCCCCCTCCCTTCTGCCATTTTACAAACATAAGTTACACATAATTGGCATCGCCACGTCCAAAAATGTGCATGTCACTTTCCCCCCCGCGGCGGATTTGCCGAGGGGGGAGGAGCGACGGAACCCCTGTTCTTATGAGGCGGGGATTACCGAAAATGACTCCGCGGTTTGGGCGCCGTATTGAAGCGCAAATCCGGCATGGAATACGGCGCCAATCCGTCGGCAAATAAGCCGTGTGAACGGGGCCTTAGAGACCTATCTATATGATCTGCTAAGGCTACTGTATGGCGTGGGGGAAGCTGTAGCGATCACTGCGGCCAGGTCTTATTTTCATGGGAGGCCTTATATTTCTAAGCTTGAAAAAAATTGCACCTTTCTTATTTTTGGGAAACGGGGAAATTACGCATATCACGGCCGCGGCATCTAAATGAATGAGAAATGGTACCGCCCAACTTTCCTCACTCTGATCAGGGCCCCCACGGTGAGATCGTGGGGCCCTGCTCGTTGTACAAGGTGGCTGGAAGCCTGGTGAAGGCTTCCATCGCCGCCATGTTTTGCGCTTTACTACTTCCTGCATTGGGCAGGAAGTAATAAAATCGCCAACTTTGTACACCTTATTACATTGTTTACACAATGCAATAGGCTGTATAAACTATCGCGCCTCCTAGTGGTCAAGCCCCTAGGGGACAAAATTTTTTTAAAGTAAAGAAAACTTTAAAAAGTTAAATCCACCCCCCTTCTGCCATTTTAAAAAAAGTCAACCATTTTGGGGCATCGCCACGTCCAAAAATGTCTGATCTATTTAAAAATAACATAATTTATCCTGTATGTTGAACAGCCTACAAGGATAAATTCCAAACGCTGAAATTGTGAGGTTTTTTTGGGTCATTTCAGGTCTCCTAAAAATTGGAATAAAAGTGATCACAAAAGTTGCAGTTATCCCAAAATGGTACCAATAAAAATAACACTTCAGCTCACAAAAAATGCACCCTCACGCAGGTCTATAGGCGGAAGTGCGAAAAAGTTAAATTTCAAAGAGAAAATGTCTGAATTTTTTTACTGTACTATAACATAACGCACACCCTAAATATTTGGTATTGCTGGAATTGTATTAACCTGCAGAATACAGAGAACACATTGTTTATACTGGAGAGTGAATGCTTTAAAAGAAAAAAAAGCAAACATGCCGCATGTACGTTTTTTTTCACATTTTGACCCACTTTTTTTGCGGTCTCCCAGTATATTCTATGCAACAGTGAATGACTCCATTAGAAAGTACATCTTGTCCCGCAAAATACCATATGTTCTCAAGTACAAGTCAAGTTTTTCAGTACGAAAAATCTGTCCTCGGCTTATACTCGAGTTACTGTCGGCACTCGGGACTCCTCAGGGAGTTCATATAGTTGAATGCCGAGTCAGCTCACAGCGTCTGGGTGCTGCTGTGGCCCGGGCGCTGTTGGCGATCTCTTCACCTGTATGCTCCGCAGTGGACTCCGGACGACCGCAGACTTGCAGCCTTCTGGAGTTTCCGGCACAGGCAGCATGCTATGTCATCACGCTGTCTGCGTGATGGCCTGATGACATCACACCGCCTGTGCCAGAAGACGGAGCGCCCGGTAATCTGAGCAGCGGGGGAGAGAGGAAAGTAATTGTATTTAAAAAAAAAACCCCTGCCTATGGGAGATATTTACCTGCCTATTACCTTCCTATGGGGACCTATACCTGCCTATAGCCTGCCTATGGGGGATATTTACCTGCCTATTACCTTCCTATGGGGACGTATATCTGCCTATGGGGACCTATACCTGCCTATGGGGACCTATACCTGCCTTTAACCTGCCTGTGGGGGACCTTAAACTGCTTATACCTGCCTATGTAATTTTATTGGTATCCATTTTTATTTTTGAAATTTACAAGTAGCCGCTGCATTTTCCACCCTCGGCTTATACTCGAGTCAATCAGTTTTCCCAATTTTTTTGTGGCAAAAGTAGGTGCCTTGGCTTATATTCGGGTCAGCTTATACTCGAGTATATACGATAAAAGCCCTCATGTCTATATAGATAGAAAAAAAGTTATGGCTCTTGGAAGGCGAGGAGGAAAAAACTAACGTGTCAACCCAAAAAACACTCTGTCCTCAAGGGTATGTTCACACGGCGTAATTGCGGCGCGCACAGTACGCGCTGCAATACACTGGGTGATTTGGGAGTCATGCTGATCAGCAAATGCTCCCAAATGCATTGACATGCATTATTGCCGCAAATAATTGACATGTCACTTATCTCCCCGCGCATACAATACGATCGTATTCTACGCGCGGGGGGCCGAGGCGTAATCCATAGTTCTCTATAAGAGCAATGGATTACCGTAATTGCGGCGCACATCTCGCCACGAATTAAGCGCAAATTTTTTCTGCTTTTTACTCATGCTCCAAATCATATAACCCTATGTATCATGGAGCTCAGCTTCTCTTCCTCTGTCACATCCTGCTCTCAGATAGGGCAGCATAAACCACTTGACAGCTTCCCTTCAATATCCGTTGTATCAGGCAAAAGATGACCGTGTACTGTATTTGAGCCTTCATATAATAACAGCACGAATCTAGAAATGCAGAAAACACATCACTTAAAGAGACACAAATAAAAAAAGAATCAAATCCGATTATTAAAGAAATGAAAGTGATTTATTGAGTATGCCAGGCATGATAATGCTTGTGTGAACTGTGTTGTAACACCATAGGCTGCCTTCCCTAACTGTCACAGATGTCCCACTATAAGAATCCGTGACAGTTCAAAGGATGGCAACGTAGTGTTTCTGACACTGTAAAAACTGGAGAGCACTTGTACAGCTTTATTGCACAGGTTTTTTATCACTGTTCCATTAAACGATGATCAGTCCTTCTTGTTGCCTTAGGGGATGTTCACTCAGCATTTTTGGATACGTTTTTGATCCGAAAAACGCATTCAAAAGCGCTGCATAAAACGCATCCAACACGCAGATGTGTGTTTTAATGCGTTTTTGCTCCAGGAGAAACGCACCCTTTAGTTTTAAATAGGGCGCCTGCTGCATCAGATGGATCAAGAATTGACATGACAATCAGATGACATGAACGGATCCGAAAGACGCATGTGAAAAACATATTGTCTGAACGCCGATGCGTGTTTTACATTGAAAGCAATATAAATCACACTGCACATTGTTAGATACATGTTTGGGTCCGTTTAGGGTCCAAAACATGGATCCAAACTTGCATCTAAAAACGTATCCAAAAATGCTGTGTCAACATCCCCTTACACATAAAAAGAAAAAAATATCCAATGTGGCTTAATGCAAATAAAACAATCCAGAAATGAGCGCTCGAAGGCCGTCAAACTGCTACGGGACTACAAAGCCAGATAGGTAATGCTGGGAACTTCACATACCATTGCTGGCCCATTCACATACTGTTTGCCAACCTATTGTGTTATGCGTTGGGACTCCCTAAGGGTATGTTCACACGGTCAAATTTCGGCGCACATTTCGCGTCGTATTTGCGCTCTAATACGAGCTTAATGCGCACTAAATTACGGTACTCCACAGTTCTCAAAGAGAACTATGGATTACGCCTCCTCTCCCCGCTCGTACAATACGATCGTATTGTACGCACGGCGAGATAAGTGACTTGTCAATTACTTGCGGCAAATACGCGCGGCAAGTAATGAATGTCTATGGGCTTGGCGGGCTGCCCCCCCCCCCCCCCCACATCCCGCATCGTGGCAGTACGCGCATATCGGCGCGACTCCCAAATACCCAACATAATATGCCGTGTGAGCATAGCCTAAAAATTCATCCTGATGGATACTGCGGCATCAGAGTTATTGACTTCTATAAGGCAAATGTAGTCCTAATTACATTTGCCCTATTTAGTGAACGTGAACAGTTTCTGCACCAGTGTAGTCAATTGCGCTTTTGTGTTTGGTGCTGAAACCACACGTTCGCTAAATAGGACAAATGAAGTCCAATAAAGACTATTTTCGCTGTATAAAAGTATAAAATAGCCTCAACCCTGAACCATCAGGATAAATTTTTACAGTGTCCCGACCAGCACAACGAAAAGGGCCTGAAAATGGTATGCGAATATGGCATTACCACAGTTGTACACAGTGAAGGTTCTTTACTAGCCTATTAGCTCACCAATAGTATTAGGACTCTAACAGACATTGCATTTTACAAGCAGTTTTTCTCCCTTTCCTGTTAGGATATGTTCACACGGCGTGTTGGATCCGTTTGTGGATCTGAAAAACGCATTCAAAAGCGCTGCCTAAATCGCATCCAACATGCAGGTGTGTGTTTGGATGAGTTTTGGCTGTAGCTGAAGCGCACCTTAGGCCATGTTCAAACGGTTTATTTTGGGATGGATTTCAGTCCGTAATTCGTGCCGTACGGCGCGAATTACGGCTGACATCCGTCCCATTCATTACAGTAATCCACGGTTCTCATAGAGAACTATGGATTACGGCTCCTCTCCCTGCTCGCACAATACAACGAGCGGGGAGAGAAGTGACATGTCATTTATTCACGGCGTATACACAACGTGAATAATGAATGTCTATGGGGCCGGCGGGCTGATGGCCCTCCCTCCCCGCTCCCATCCACACGGCGTAATTGCGAGGCGAAATACGTCCTGCAATTAAGCCGTGTGAACATAGCCTTATAGTTTTCAATAGGGCGCCGAAAGACGCATATAAACACGCATCGGCGATCAACGTTGATGTGTGTTTTACATTGAAAGCAATGTTAATCTCACTGCACATCGTTAGATGCGTGTTTGGGTCCGTTTAGGGTCCGAAAAATGGATCCAAACACGCATCTATAAACGTATCCCAACATTGAGTCAACACGCTGTGTGAACATACCCTTAGAGCTTTCCCAGGGAAGACGGTTTTCCATTTAGGGTATGTTCACACATAACAGCAGTAAGCAGTAATATTAATGAATTTAAATCCTAATCAA
Organism: Phyllomedusa bahiana; assembly: GCA_025379985.1. Lineage (NCBI taxonomy): Eukaryota > Metazoa > Chordata > Amphibia > Anura > Hylidae > Phyllomedusa > Phyllomedusa bahiana. Next base: position 21,746 of record JAODAL010037179.1, on the reverse strand, counting down.
CAGAAGTAAACAATATATTTCTTTTTTAATTTAAAGTGGTTGTCTCACTACACGGATTGCTGCTTTTTATGTTAAAGATCTTTCAAAAACAAGTCACTTTGCAATATGTGTCCATTAACTGTGTCCTGTTTGATCTATCCTGATAGGCTGCCAGCACTGTTTGCTATAGCTACAGACCTGGCATCTACTGCGGCCCAGTGGAAGCCAGTAAACACACCCCTGAATTCAAAGTGAAACCAAGGAAACAGGACTGAGGTAAGATGAATCAATCTAGTGAGACAACCCCTTTAAGGAAAAGGTTCTAAAAAATGTTGCTAGAGCTACCTTTATGCGTTACAGCTCCACATGTTAAAACGGTAAATGGCACGGTTCATTTGAGGGTTGTGGTGCGGAGATCCCCATGGATCACTAAAATGAATCACAAAAGAAATGCTCGCTAATGCTAGGTGTACACTGCATTATTTTGAATGGATGACAGATCCGTTCTGCTGAAAGGGAGAACAGATGCGTTAATGAGTTCATTGACTAATGTAGGTGGACAACGTGCAAAGTGCATTGGCATAGTGTCCGTTTTTACACTTTCCATCAAATATACGTTTAATTTTAACGGGTGGAGGACGCAGGGCGCTTTGCTTTTTGAAGTTTTTAAAAAAGTATACGTTACAGTATACCTTTTTCTTTACAATGTATGTCAAAAGAAAATGGATCCTAGTGTTTGGACCTATATTGCAAATGTAAACGTTTGCATCTGTCATCAAATATATAAACAAACCTACCCAATCAAATAGCAAGAAAAAACATGTCAGCCAATATAAAAGCTAGTAAAAAAAAAAAAAAAGTCAAACATATGCACCAAACAGTGCATGTTTGGCATATGTTTAACGTATATGTTATAACATATACATTTTGACGGATGTTCAAATGCAGCGTGCACCTAGCTTAAGCGTGTGAACTCGGCTACCTAAAGAAAGCTAAGCAGTGTCAATGGGAAACGAAGGGGAACTCAGCAGCAGGGTCTCAGAAGCCGGTCTCCCAGCAATGGAAAAAAAAAAGACAGCCTAGGGTATGTTCACACAGCGTTTTTGGATCCAAAAACACTGCAGCAATCGCATGTGTAACATATCCAACACGTACCCAAACATGCAGCTGCGTGTTTGGATGTGTGCTGGACGCAGCATCATCGTACAATATAATTTTAAATAGGGCTCCTGCTGCGTCTTTCGGACCAAGGATTGACATATCAATTCTTTGAACGAATCCAAAAGACGCAGTGAGACACACATCAGTGATCAGTCATGTGAACGCCGATGCGTGTCTCATATTAAAAGCAATGGAAAAGCACATTGCTATTTGTTAGTGATTTGTGCGTGATTGGGTCCATTTGGGGACTGACAGACGGATCCAAACACGCAGCTAAAAAGCGTATGTTACACGGACGAAAAGACGCTGTGTGAACATACCCTTAAAAATTTGTGAAAATGCCAAGTATCTTAAGGGTGCTTTCACACGGTGCGTTTTTGGTGCAGGAAGGCACAGCAATTAATGCTGTACATTGCTGCACAAAAATCGCGGTAATTACCGCGATTTTTGTGAAGCAATGTACAGCATTAATTACAGCAAAAAGCGCATTGAGAAAACGCACCGTGTTAAAGCACCCTAAGGCTATATTCACAAGGCTTATTTCAGAAGTATTTACATCGGATTGCCGATCGTAAATACGTTCTGAAATCAGTTGAAAATCAGTTGCAAATAAGTGCCACTAAGTGTGGCACGTATTTGTAACTGATTTCCCGACGGATTCACCATCTCCAATCATTGTAGGTGGTGAATCCGTCCATAAATAATTGACATGTGAATTGTTTTTCCGTCCGGATTGCCGTCGTCAATCCGCGGCGGCAATCCGGCACGGAAATACGCGTCGTGTGAATGACGAGCCGTATTTTCTATTGAAATCAATAGAAAATGGCTGTGACTTATTTCGGACTGATTTGCCAACGGATTGACGATCGTCAATCCGTCGGCAAATCCGCGGCGAAATAAGCCGTGTGAACGAGGCCTTAGGGTATGTTCATATGACTGATTTGGACGCTGAAAATTCTGCATCCAAATCAGCGTCAAAACCTAGTCTGAAAAGCGCTTCAATGCAGCACTTTTCAGACAAGGTTTTGATGAGGATTTGATCAGTTTTTTTTCCTTATGGTTTCCAACAAGGTTTTGCAGCGCGGTTTCAGATGAGGTTTTCCAACGCTGTTTTCTTTCTGAAGCAGCCAAATGATTAGCCAGGGCAAAATACAGCGGCAAAAACCACACCGAGGTTTTGAAGCTCCCCATTGATTCCTATGGGGATCTTCAGTATTGAAAACGTTTCAAGAATTGACATGACAATTCTTTATCAGCGCCCAAAACAGCGTCCAAAGAAGCGTCTAAATCCCGCGTAAAAATCTTGTCATGTATGAACTACAACGCTGTTTTATATAGTAATCGATGAAAATAAACTGGGGACGTTTTGGAGGCTATTTTGATGCTGTTTTGGGTGAGGAAATGCTCCAAAAACAGGAACTTACTCTAAGGGGGTGTTCACACAGCGTATTTGCGGGGCGTACTTCGGCGCATTATTGTGCTGCAATATGTCCGAAGTACGCGCTGCAAATACTGACCAAAAGAGTGACAGTTCTGCTTACCACGCCCACATACAGTTATTGACACTTTTTCCTGTATGTGTGTGCACACAGCAAACTGTCAATCACTGTATGTAGGGGAGGTCAGTAGTGCTTTCACTTTGTTTCATTTTGTAGCTGCTTTTTACTCACCAAATCCTGCTGTTATATAACCTTATATATCACAGAGCTCAGCTCTTCTCCTCTATCATATAGCCCTATGTATTACAGAGCTCAGCTCCTCTCCTTTTACATAACCTATATACAGAGCTCAGCTTCTCTCCTCTATCTATCCCCTATATATACGGAGCTCAGCTTCTTCCTCTATCATATAATGCTATATATCACAGAGCTTAGTTCCTCTCCTCTATTATATGACCCTATATATCACAGAACTCAGCTTCTCTCCCTCTATCATATAACCCTATATATCACGGAGCTCAGCTTCTCTCTTCTATCATATAATCCTATATATCATACAGCTCAGCTTCTCTCCTCTATCATATAATGCTATATATCACAGAGCTCAGCTTCTCTCCTCTGTCATATAACCCTATATATCACAGAGCTCAGCTTCTCTCCCTCTATCATATAACCCCATATATCACAGAGCTCAGCTTCTCTCCCTCTATCAAATACTTCTCTCAGATAGGGTAGTATAAACCACCTGACAGGTTTGCTTTAAGTATTTCCCTTATATGTTTCCTTCTTTTAGGATCAGGTCATACGAGTGGCTAACCTCATGTGACCAAGAACATACCCCCATGTGGCTGCCAATGGCTGCACAAGTTTGCCAGTGTCTCGTGCGGCCATTGGCGGCTTCAGGGATGTGTGGCTTTGGGCCACATCCCGTGACAAAACTATGATGCGAGTTCCCATCCTTACGATCCATACTTGACTGTCTCTCAAAAAGCTGCATCATAAAGTAGATGTGTGATTACAGCTCTACCGCAGTTGTAAAAAAAACAAAAAACAAAATGGACAAAAAGCACTGTATAATTCAGTAAAAAAAAACTCTAGTAAAATGCAAATCCTATTAGGGTCCTACCTATCTATCAAGCATCACATAAAAATAATTTTAAGACATTTTTCCGTTCAAGTAGATTTTTAAAACATATTAAAACCTTTAAAAGTTTAATATTCTGGAAACTGACATCTAGGAATACAGATGGGTTATCAAAATCTAGTGTTTCCTTATATTTGCACTTCCGGGAAAACTGTACAACAGTAAAGGTAATGTAAACCGTCAATGTAAAAGCTGGAATCTCTTGATGACATGTCTGGATCCCAAAAGGAACATCTTCTCAAATCAAACAAACCACACATAAAATGTAAAAAAACAAATAAAATGACCATGATGTCTAAACTTCTGTAAGAGTTATAATAATTTCCAAAGAGTGTTCAGTCGCGTCTAGGCTCTCTCGAAATAACTGTGTATGTTGCCACGCAGCGCTTCCTTCTCCACCGCATAGATCTGCTTCCAGTATGACTTCTGATGCATTGCTAAACTCTGGATAAGAATAGAGGTTTTTGTCTGCAAGAAGAAAACAGGATTGTTTTGAGTAATGAAGGATCTATAGGGATAACATTTCTAGCAAAGCTAAAATTAAAGACCGTAAAGTAAGAATCCAAGGTTAGTTCAGTCCAACACAGTGTGCGTTTCTAGCCTGGAACGACAGACATGGATTAAAAAGAAAATACTATGAGATTGATTGACTGAACTAAGCTTGGATTGTTATCCATATCACATGGGCTTTCATATTTCTACTAATGCTTTAAAAGAAATTGGAATGTAATATGTTCCAGTAAGAAAAAGAGATCAAAAGAAGAAAAAGATAATGAGAACTGAACTATCGCAATGTGTGACTTGTTTACTGAAGGCATAGAAATGGGACAAAGGAAGGTCCCAGTTCCCACATGTATAAACCTGTGGTAAATTGCTAAATGGAAGGTCAAACCATATATTAACCCCTTAACCCACCTTGACGTATGGGTATGTTATGGTGGTGTTAAGGAGTTGTGTAACAGGTTCGCAGCGACCCTGTTACACAGCGCCGGGAGTTGTGCTAATTGCGCTAACACCCGGCGCTTGCGGGCACGGGGGGTGGGCTGCCCGCATGTTCAACCCCTTTAGACCCCGGGCAAAGGTGGCCGCGACGTCTAAATAAAAGAAAAAACGGTGCCGCGCACCATTCTTCCCCCGGGGGGGAATCAGCACTGAGCCCGGGGGGCTAAATGGCAGGAAAGCCTTTTGGAGGCTCCCATCGTGCCATGTTCTTTTTTGCCCCACTTCCGGCCCGGCGGAAGTTGGGAGAACCCCATTTGGTACAGCCTAATGCATTGTCTATGCAGGCATCCTCAAAATGCGGCCCTAAGCTGTTGGGAAACTAAATCCCATCTGATTTAATAATTTTAAAACAGTGGATGGGGGAGTTGTTTTCCAAACAGTGGGGGGCCCGCGTTTGAGGATGCCTGGCCTAGCAAGCATTAGGTGTTTTATCGATGCGCCCCTAGTGGTGAAGTGCCCTAGGGGGAATGTTAAAGTATAAAAAAAATTAAAAAGTATTTTAAAAGTTCAAATCACCCCCCCTTTTGCCTTTTCAAATAAAAAAAAAAAAAAAGTTAACATATTGGTATTGTTCCAAAAGGTCATCATTAAAAAAAACATCATTTATCCCCTACACTGAAACCGGAGAAGAAAAAAAATTCCAAACGGCAAGATTGCGTTTTTGGTCATTTATTTCCCATAAAAAAATTTGGGAAAAAAAGTGATCAAAAAAAGTGCGGAAATTTAAAACTGCTGCAAAAAAGATACTTCGCCCGCAAAAAATGTCCCCCCCCCCTGACGTGTAGGTTTAGTGCAAAAATGGATTGGTTGCACAAAACAGCGCCGTGGCGAAATTTCAAATAAGAAAATGTTTGGAATTTTTTTACGCACCAAAAAAATAATGGAAACCCTACATACATTTTGGGATTTGGGGATGCATTATCAACTGTAGAATTAGATGAAAATCATTTTTATGAAGATTGAACTCCACAAAAAAAAAAATAACCCCCCAAACTGGCGCAAGTACATTTTTTTTTCACATTTTGCCCCTTAGATTTTTTTTGCGGTTTTCCCCGTATATTCTATGGTAATATGAAAAACATCCGGAAATACTTTTTGCCGCAAAATAAACCCTTATGTCTATGTAGGTGGAAAAATAAAAATGTTATGGCTTTTGGAAAGCTAGGAGGAGAAAAATGAAGTGTAATATTTTTTTTCTTTGGAAGTGTTAAAGGGTTAAGTGACATTAGGCTGTCTAGTCTAAGGGTATATTCACACGGCGTAATTGGGCGCGTTTTGTGCTTTATACGCGTCGAAATGTGCGCCGCAATTATGGTAATTCATAGCTCTCATAGAAAGCTATGGAATACACGTCGCACCCCCTGCGCGTACAATACGATCGCATTGTATGTGCGGGGGGGAGAATTGACATGTCACTTGTTAGCGGCTAATACGCGCCGCTGACAATGCATGTCTATACGCGCCGCCTCCCCCCACCCCCTGGAATTACGCGCTGATCAGCGCATGGTTCCAAAACACCCGGCATATAATACTACGCCGTCTGAACATACCCTACGTCTACAATTCCATTAATTGGCTTACTCTATGAACTAGCTGCAGCAAAATTTTGTTGCATTGGGGCTACGCCCATTTTCAACAAAGTCGCACCCTTTTACAGAGGCCACACTCCCTTTGTCAAATGAGGGGCAGGAGTGTTTAAATCACATAAATGTGGTGTCAAGCATGTATGCCAGTATTTTGGCACAAATTCTGGCCACAATAGATGCGCCCTAATAGGTCTTGGATCACCCTTTAGGCAGGCTGCATGGTTATTTACACCTTCATGTTCATTTATTATTTTTCATTGTGATCTTCACATACTTTTTTATCAAAACCCACAATGAGCAGCTGTGGAAGTTTCAGATTTATTGAGACGTACACCCATTATTTAGCCACTGCTTATCCACATCCATAGGGTACTTAGAATTTCATTAAAGGGAATGTGTCATCACAAAATGAGTCATTGTTTAAGTCCCGTTTTTATGTTAAACACATTTATTAGGAATTTTTTATTTTTTTTTTTTTTAAATAATTTTTCATATCAATATTGTTTTTAATAATTCTTAAGTCCTGCAATTTTCACTTTGGCCACTAGGCCTTGTTTGCACTGCTTTAACGGCAGTCAGAGAGATGCCTTATAGTAGCTTCATGCACATAGGAGTCTTAAGACTGACTCAGTCCCATTGACTTCTATAGGAGAGTTTTCTAGTCATGCTCTGTGACCTGGGAAGAAGTCACTGTGCAGTGAGGTGAAAGGGTCAACTGTGACTATCTCCTCTTATTTTTATCGGTGGAGTCTGTGTTATCTATTCACACTGGTGTCTCCTTTCAGTTTGACCCTCTTTGTGCTGATAATGAGCAGACAACTGGGAAACTTTCTCTACAGAACAGGAAGTGTCAGACTATTATTAGGCTTAGTGGCCAAAGTGAAAACTGCAGAACTTAAGAATTATTTAAAAATTTTGAAAGTATTGAAAATTAAAAAAAAATAACCAAAAATTCGTAAAAAATGTGTTGAACATAAAAAATGTGAGTTAAACAATAGGTTATTTTTGATGACACATTCCCTTTAAATGGTCCTGCAGGGGGATTTAAGGCTATGTATACCTTTATGCAAAAAAAAAAATGATTGTCCCAATAAATCTAAAATAAAGCAATGTTGCAGCAAGTCTTTGTGCCTTTTTTTCTGGCACATTTTACCTCGAAGTAATGTCTAATCTGCTGTGGGACATACTTATAAACCATTTGTTTCAGATATGAGTTAATTGTGCCCTCCACATCAGTTTGTAAAAGTAGAATGAAAAGTTACCAGAGTCTGACACATTTAAGAAATGAAAATTTTTTACCATGTGGCTATTTAAAAAAAAAAAAAAAAAACTAGTTGACATGACACCACTCTTGATAAATGTGGGCTATAGTCTACATACAAGCCATAGACACAATATGGAAGGAAATTAACCAATTAGATTTTACTGCAAAGTTGTTTTCTCTTATTGTGTATCCTTTGACAAAATTGCAAAAAAAATAAAAAATTTGCAGAGTTGGACATATCCTTTATGTACGTAGATCCTCTGCAGAAAACAAAGCATTGGGCTCAGTGATATTAAAATATGTGTCCACCTCATTTTTTTTCTATTTTACTGCTACTACTGCCCATTTAAAATAAAAAAAAAATTATACTCACTTCTCCCCTCACCTCTGTTGCAGAGCTGCACCGTCTTCATTTGCTGCCGGTCTTCTGTTTCTTGCTCCTTCTGAACAGGGACATCACCGCTGCAGTCGCTGATTGGCTGCAATGGTTACATGAAGTGGTTCTGAAGTGAAGTGTCTGAATGGTGAAGTCAGGCAGTGGATGTGAGCACTACAACCAATCAGCGGCTGCAGCGGTGTCGTCCGCATTTGGAAGACACAAGCAGAAAACAGAAGAGTGGTGGCGGGTGAGGCTGCACTGGAACAGAGGTGATGTGAGTAAAAGTTTTTTTTTTTTCTTTTTAAATGGGCACTTTCAGAGGTAAAATAAGCTGCATGGCCTTTATTACACCCTGCTGGTCTTCCGGATGCGATACTCCAGGTTTGGCTAAGAACTATGATGCATTTTCTACCAACGCTCTTATTTGTCTTTTAAAACTCTTATATTCAGTCTTACCGGACTTAACTTCCACTTTTGTTTCCGGAGAATACAACTTCCAGTTTATTTTGCCATTGTTGAAAGTCTGGCTGCTTGAGCGGATGCTGATGCTTTCAATGCTCAATCCGACTGATGCACATTCAAACTTCCAGCCAATTTTAGCGGTGGATGCACCTTCTGTGCGTGCTAAATATACCTAGAAAACACGGATATTTGGTTATTGATAGTGAAGAGGGAAATTATTTAAATTTTAGTTACTTAAAGGGGTTTTGCCACTAAGTAAAATTAACGTGGGAAGCTTGCAAATGAAATAACAAACATTTTCACCATCATTATTAAAAGTTCTGCACCGTTTTTGTTTTAGCTGCTCCCTTAGTGATCCATTTGTTTACAGCTGTCTCCAGGGCTACGCCAGGGCTGAGTGCTCCTCAGTCCTTTGGGTTTTTCATGCTCACACATCACTTCTCTTCTCGGGGAGTACTGAGTGTTCAACCCCAGGTGCTGTCATTTACTCCTGTTTCCCCTATACTCCTTAGTATTAGTCAAACAGTGCAAATAAATAAAAAGAAACCTCAATGAGGTATATGCATTGATAAAGAGAAAAAAAAACACAAGGGCTGGTTCTGAAAGGGATTTGAACCCAGGACCCTTGTGCCTGGAGGCCAAAAACTTTACCACTTTGCTATCACATGCTTTACATAAACAGACCTTTCTTTTTACTACAGAGAGGAAAGGCCTGGTGATGTCATCCTGCTGGGTCACATGATATGCAATTCAAACAAATCACACATGCCTCCTTCTGAGCACACGGAGCTGAAGAGCAGGATACAGGAGGTATGAAATGAGATCATGGCAAAACCCCTTTAATCTTTTATTGTATTACAGTGGTACCACGGTATAAGTCCTCCAAAAATTTTGTTTGGTATACAACTCTAGGTGGCATGGACCTGCATGGCAGCGGACGTGTAACAGAAAAGCTCAGCACAAGTTTAAAAAGCTGGTTATCTCAAGTAAGAACTAAGGATTTAGCAGTTTGCTTCGGCCACACACAGACACCACACGGCTTCCATTATCAAGCACTATCGGTCCTCATAAGCACTGTTCATCAATAGCTGCTGTCTTCTCTGCATCTTTACACCCAACCCTCTCATCTTCTGCTCGGGTTTACTTTGTGAATAAACTGCACAGTTACCTGCTCGTTCCAAGTATATGACCGTGTCTATGAAATGGTTTCGGACTCTGGTCTACCTCTCTCACTTACCTTCCAGCACACCCGCAATCTCCAACCTTCTGCAGAGTTATGCAGAAGGTTGGAGTTAGCTAAAAACAGTCTTGAGGCTCATACTCCCCACTATTACAGCTTCATCCAGGCTGCCTTTGCAGAATGCGAGTAGTATTGTGGATGATACACAGTAATCCTATGATGATTATTATAAGAATGGATTCATTATTTTCCCTTTATTTCCTATGGTTAAAATTTGTTTGGTTTAAGTCCGGTTTGGAATGGATTAATGACTTATACCAAGGTACCTATGTATTTCTAATTTCATTTCAAGATTATTTCATCTTCTAATATTTGGGATAGAAGAAAGGAATGAGCTGGCCGAGCATGCGCAGCACTCTCTGTTTTGGCTATATATCAGCTTCAAGTTCAGTCAAGCGAGTGTTCTCAGCTGAACTCGAAACTCCCACTGAAAGGAACAGAGTGCAGTGCATGCGTGACCTCCTCTCCATTCTGCACGAAAAGATAGTGTACATTCACATGAAGGATTTAGACACTGATTCTGGGGTGGATTCAGCACTGAATTTGCCTCAGAATCTGCATCCAATCCGACTTACATTATGCCTTTTAGATAATCAGCATTGTTGTTGTTCACGACAAAGATTTTCCTTGGCACCGATTTCTTTTCAGCGCTGAAAAAGAATTGATGTCTATTCTTTGAGGCGGATTTCCTGCCTCACATTAGAGTATATTGGAGGCAGAAAATCTGGGTCTGAAATTCAGCGTCGTATCCTCGTCTGAAATCTGCACTTACAGGCACAGATTTCCTGACGAGAATACAACGCTGATTCGGCATTGACATTTTCAGCGACTGATTCCATCATGTGAACATACCCATACAGGGGCTGGTTCTCAAGATAGGTTTGGTTTCAAGAGGTAGGACCCACACCTATCAGACAATTAAAGCATACCGTACTGAACTGCCATAAATATCTGATATTAGAATACCCCTTTAAATTACCTTGAGGAAATAAAATACTCATAATTTAACTATAAAATAGGGACTATCAATTTTTTTTTTTTTGTTAAAGAAGCCATCAAACCTTGCTTTAAAGGCTGGTATCAATTATGTGTGGATTTTACCCATTGCAATGTAAAGCACAAAATCTTTGGCAAAAGCATAGCATAATTTGCATATAAAACATGCAGATTTTGCTGATGATTCTCTGCAAAGTCTGCTATGGAAAAGATCTACCATATCTGAATTCACTCTTAGGCTATGTTCACACGGCTTATTTCAGAACGTATTTACATCGGATTGCCGATGTAAATACGTTCTGAAATCAGTTGAAAATCAGTTGCAAATAAGTGTCACTAAGTGTGGCACGTATTTGTAACTGATTTCCCGACGGATTCACCATCTCCATTCATTGTAGGTGGTGAATCCGTCCGTAAATAATTGACATGCACTTTGTTTTTCCGTCCGGATTGCCGTCGTCAACCCGCGGCGGCAATCCGGCACGGAACTACGCGTCGTGTGAACGACGAGCCGTATTTTCTATTGAAATCAATAGAAAATGGGCTGTTACTTATTTCTGACTGATTTGCCGACGGATTGACGATCGTCAATCCGTCGGCAAATCCGCGGCGAAATAAGCCGTGTGAACGAGGCCTTAGAGAAGTTACATATCCAGAGGCTATGTAAGAAATTAAAAATATATACCCATGTGCAGCAGGTTTTTCAAAGCAGACAGGCCTACAGAAACAACTCAATGTCTTCTAAAGGAATGATGAAGGAGCATGTGCACAAATCCGTTTAAAGGATTCTAACATTTGATAAAAAACAGCCTTTAAAGAGGACCTGTGGCCATTCCTGACATATTTGTTCGAGAAAATACTTGTGCCCCCTGAGAAATAAACAATCTTGGAGCATTTTTCCGCAAATCTATAGGTTGTGCTGTTCCTCTGTTATTCCTTCTAGAAATTAATTACAAATCCCTGTCCCTGCTCAGTCTGACATTGTCCGGTCAGTGCTAAGAGAGCCCGTATGTGCAGGGAGACGCCCTTATGAAAACTGGAATGGTAGCACCCATCAGACTGATTCAGTCATACATTCTAGGAAGAATAACTGAGGAACAGCACAAGACAGACATATAAGAGAAGATTCTCCAGAATTGCTATTTCATAAGGTCACAGGTTACCCAAGTATTTACTTAAATAGATAGGTCAAAAGGTATCACAAGTGCTGTTAAGAGTAGTTTCATAAGACTGATTTTCAGCTCTGAAAATAGAATTCATGCCTAAAATCTACATCAGTAAGCGCAGATTTTGGACATGAATTTGACACAGATTTCAGAGGCAGATTTTTCAACCTCAGTAATACTATGTGAGGATTTAGAATTGATGTCGGTTCTTTTAATTCATCCTGCAGAAAGTCAGAACTGTGTACACGGCGATGCTGACTTTTCGTTAAAAACAATGTGAGGTGGAGTGCAGTCAGATTTGGCCGCAAAATTAGCACGGCGTCCACATCAGAATCTGCGTCCAAATCAGCCGTGTGAACACACCCTAAGGCTATGTTCACCCAATGTATTGCAGCGCGTATAGTATGTGCCGCAATACATCGTGTGCTTCGGGAGCTCGCGCTGATCAGCGCGTACTCCCGAGACGCGGGGGTGGGGGAAGGCTAGCCCGCCGGCCCCATTGACATTCATGACATGTCACTTATCTCCCCGCGCGTACAATAAGATCGTATTGTATGAGCGGGGAGAGGAGACGTGATCCATAGTTCTCTATGAGAACTATGGATTATCGTAATTGCAGCGCGCATCTCACCCATATTATGGCTCATGTGCCACTTTCATTAAACAGAGAAATATAACAAATAAATAACATCCTAACAAACAAATTAAAGGGGTTCTACAGTTTAGAAAAAACATTTTCCTACACCTTACTATGAAATTCTCTAAGTTTATAGAGAGGGGTCCCCCATTCAGGATGGTCATCACTTAGGCAGGTGAGGTAGAGATTGCAAAGAGCATCTCCAACAGGCCATTGATTTGAATGGACACTGTGTAATGCCAAATTCATCCAGTGGTGGTGCTGTTGGAAAACTGTATACTTATTGCCAGGTTTCCCAACAGAACAGGGAGACATTTTGTGATAATCTAATTGTCAGAGGACCCTTCTAACAAGTAGAGATTATTCAAAGTTAACATGACTTTAATAAAATGCAGCCTTATACTTAACAATAGGTCAGAATAAGTTAAGGTGGAATATGTTCTAGACTTACCATTTTCCAGTCATTCTCCACTTTCCTACATATTGCTGCTGCCATCCAGACTCCATTTTCCCAACCACGGATCACCTCATTGTTATTAGAGGCCCTTGTATAGTGATCATCAACAATGTTGTACTGAAGATGGAAACGCTTGTCAGCTTTCTCTTTTTCAGTGGGTACAAAGACGAAACTCTTGGTCTAAAGTGAAACAGAAATACTGCAATAATCACAATCTGAAGCTTCATTTCAATTCATCTGCATTTATTTTTTACAATGCGGCAGAACAGCAGTAGGGCTAGGTTCACACAAGGGTAGGCTCACACAAAGAATCTAACCTATACTGGCTCAGATGCAGCGGTTTGTGGGACAGAATAGTAGTGTACTATAGTAGTCTTTCCCACAAATACTGTCGGTCCTCAGGTTGCAAATGAGGTTCGGGAGTTTTGTTCTTAAGTTGAATTTGTATTTAAGTCAGAACAGGTACATTTTTATAAAGAGCTCCAGCTGTACACAGCTGCTGCTATAGAACGCCAGTGCCAGCATGCCACACCACACATGTTAAACACCTATACAGTACTTATTGTATGGGTGTAGATTAGTACATGTATGGTATTCTGGTACTTGTAGTTCCGCAGCAGTTGCCTATACACAGCTGCTACTATGTGACTACAAGTGCCAGCATATCACACCACACAAGTGCTTCGTATTGCGTGGGTCTAGTTGGGTATAGATTAGTTCGAAAATGTTTAAAGTGAAACTAAAAGTACTGCTTACCCCGCCCACATATAATAATTGACAGTTTCTTCTAAACTCACATTAATTAAGAAAAGCTGTCTCTTACTATATGTTGGTTGGGTAAGCAGGACTTCCACTATCTGGTCAGGATTTACTCTGCTTTTTACTAAGAAATCCTGCTTCAATGACATTACACTATATATTCCGGAGCTCAGCTTCTCTCCCTCTATAACATCCTGCTCAGGCAGGGCAGCATAAACCACCTAACTGATTCTGTTTAAATGTAATTACCTGTAAACTAGTCTCTCCTCGTGCCACCCGCCAAGCTAGAGAGCCAGATATTCGGCCACCAAGCTCACCAGGTTTGGGTGTCTTTGGAGACATGAATTCTACGATCTCCACTATTAGTCTCCCCAGCAGCTCCTTTTTTCTTTGTTCCGGCAGGGACTGTTGCCTCTAAAGGTAACAAAAATATAATCAATGTCATTACTATGTAGACGTATGGTGCCAAACAATAAAATGTGGATAATGTAATTGACTGAAAATAGAGAAGTAAACATAAAAAACAATTAGGGTATGTTCACACGCAAGTTGGATCCGCTTTTTAAAATCCAAAAATCGCATCCAAAAGCGCTGCGTAAATTGCATCCAAAATGCATCCAACACGCAGGCACGTGTCTGGATGCGTTTTGACTGCAGCAGGATCGCACCATATAGTTTTAAATAGGGCGTCTGCTGCGTCTTTCGGATCCGTTCAAAGAATTGTCATGTCAATTCTTGATCCGAAAGACGCAGCAGCGATCATTTGTCCGAACACACGATGCATGTTTTACATTGAAAGCAATGTAGAATCACACTGCACATTGTTAGATGCGTGTTTGGGTCCGTTTTGGGTCTGAAACACGGATTCAAACACACATATATAAACGTATGTAAACACGGAGCCAACGCACCGTGTGAACATACCCTTACCTGTCAGGCTTAGTTTGTTCTGAGAATGTTGCTAGAGGATTTTGATAATCTTGTTGGCAACAGTTCTAATAATTTGTACAGCATGAGGCATGTAAGCAGGGGACCCTCAAAGTTGAGTGTCACTGTGTGACCCAAAGGAAAAAGCAAGCAGCCCCCAAAATAACTAGCGCACTAGATCATAAAATGAGTTCAGATTGACATACATTATTTTGGATTTATATTTTTCCCTTACAGTGGGCCTAATGTGCTGATTGACTTATTGCAAATTAATTGGCACATCTTTTAGGGGTATTCCCTTCACATTGATTGGCTTTAAACATGTAGGCAAACTTTAATAAAGAGTATTATTAAATACATTGCTGCTCTGATTTTGCTTCCTTTCAGAGCTAGAGCAGTTATAATCTCATGCTTGTTTACTAGATTACCGACTATCTCTCTGTGCTCTAACAGGCTCTAACCGCAATGGTCGGGATGGTGATGTCACTCCCTGCTGTGTCTTATCAACAGTATAAGAGCTTGTTTATGTTTCTTACTGACAAACTTGAACCCTTTAGAGCTCTGTAGCCTTCTGCCCTGCCTTTAAAACCTGTCCATTATCAAAGTCCCTCTAACAGCTTCAGCTAGGAATAGCAGAACTGATATGCCAATCCCAGCTTTAGAACCACCCACAGCCTGACCAGCACTACTTCTTGTGCAGGCTGTGGGAAGCTCTACTGCAGTGCTTTGCATATCAGGTGACTGTAGAGCGGGCTGTGTGAAACAGCACCCCTTTAAGGAGCCTACACAAAGTCCAATTATGGTGGTTGAGCAGAAAAACTAGGGATCTTTTATACAATTATTTGTGCACCTCCGTTCCATTGATATTAACATCTTGTTTGCACGGGAACATGCGCTGCTGGTAAACAATGACTTTGACTTATGCATAAAAGATGCAATCAGCAAACAAAAGACTGTTTGCTCCTTCATCAGCTGATCTGGGCACCCAACCTTCTAGAATGAATATTCCTACAGCAATAAATAGAATATAGGCCCATGGAAGAATACATAAAAAATTGTGGCCAGGGGGTAATTACTGTATGTTTGGGGTAACATACATTCTGCGTGGCAGGAACGTAACTTATAAATGCCTGAGCACTGCCCTTTCAATGTGCATTCTTGTAATGTAGGATATCTAATATTGTCCAAATTTTTTTAGGTAGAACAGGGATTTTATCTATTTTAGTATTTTATTGTGCTGATTATATTGGGGTATGTTCACATGGCATATTGTGGCGCGCCACAATACACCAGGGGCGACATTTCCCAACACGCCAACGCCAGTCTTTGGTCTATATTGCGCTAAAACCGCTTTTGACGCCATATTTTGTATGTAAATGAACTGTCGTACACCAAAACTAGATGCATTATATGCTGGGACCAACACATTGTACTGCGCCTAAAAATTATGCCGGCGCCCTTTTAACAAAATGCACCTATAAAGTTTTGTGCCGCGATAAGCGCAATCGGGGCACAAAACATTTTCATTGGGTTGAAAAGTAATGCCCCATCGAGGGCACATCCCCGGGCCTTTTAAACTTGTAAAAAGGCCCAAAAACCAAAACTTAAAGGTAAAAAGAAAGCCAAAATATTTAAAATGCCCCTAACAAATTTGTAAAAATGTAAAACGCCTAACACATAATTTTAAATGAATGATTGAAGCACCTAAAAAGGCACATTCCTTTTGGAGGCGGCAGGCTCTTTTTTAGGCCATTATTTTACTAACAAGGTATACCAAAACCCAGATTTTGATAGGGGGGACTTTCGGGCACTTTCCAAATTATTTAATGGGCCTAAAACGCGTAGCACCCCCAATTTTTCGACATCCGCCCCATGTTTTAGAAGAAAAAAACGCGGCCCAGTGCATATTTTAAAAAACACTCTTCCGCCTCCAAGACCTCTATCAAAAGAGGGACATCCACTTCTTTGCCCGCATGTAATACGCGTTGGGGAAAACGTTGGGTAATCATAGCTCTCAATGATGGCTATGAATTACCTTATTCGCGGTCCGTACTTTGGGCGTATTGTAACGCAATTATGCTCTGAAATATGGACCAAAAATAAGCCGTGTGAACATACCCTAAATGTATATTTATTTAGCTATAATTTATTTTTCTTTATATTACAATTTATCAATACCTATTGGACCACCAGGGCTCGATGACTGTTCCCAAACAAGAGGTTGTTGGTTACAGCAAGATATGGACACTTGCAGCAAAAACCAAGCAATCACAGGTTATGGGGCCCCTAAAATAGGGAAGCCCCCTCCCCACACTGATCGCTTTAGCAGCAGGGCTGTGGAGTCGGTAAGCCAAAGTCCCAACTCCGACTCCTCATTTCCCCTAACCCCACTCCCCCTCATACATAAAAAGATAACTTAATTTAATTTTTATCACCCTTTATGAACAATAATCAAGCATTTAGGTAGAATATAAAATATTTTTTTGGGAACAACTTTAGAACACAAAAAATTTTAATTAAAATTGAAAAAATATGCAAAACGCTGCAGTAATGGGAAAAAAAACGTTTTCAACAACAACTCCTGAATAACATTTGGGGAGCTAAATTTGTTCTGAAAAAAGTATTGCCTCCATCAGACCCCTTTTTCTTTGATGACCTCAAATCTGATCGAATTTTTTTAAAGGCTAGAGAACAGCCTCTCTACACAATTGGGTTTGGCAAAGGGGTGACCACAGGGGCAACATCTCTAACTCTCGGGGTAAAAAGGAATTGCCTCATGAATCAGTTTTATATCGGGAACTCTTCACTTTCTTTGAGAGAAGTGAAAAATTTTCTGAAAACAGCCCAGTCGTTTCTGGGGGAGTGGAATCTTTTTCCCTCGGCAACGCGGGCCTGCCCATGTCATCCAAATACTTTTCAAATTAAAACTTTTCATCTATGAGGCGAAATGGCACACACTGGCAAGACCCAATTCCTCTTATTTTTGGCATCCTGTAGCCCACTCATCCTAATTGCACCTTTCATCAAGCTTCTTTTCCTTTAGTAACGTTGAACATCCAGCAATAACATATTTTGGGTCCACAAAAACCCGCTCCAAAAGAATTTATTATCAATAACAGTTCCTCTCTCCTTTTCATTAACCCGCAATGCCATCTCGAAAAAAGCCCCCTCTTTTTTGGATAGGGCTAAAAAGCAAGTTCTCCCACTCCTTATGAAAGTTCCAGAGTTAAATCCTCACTTGAAATTTTTTTAGTCACTGTGAAGGGGTTTTAAAGCAGTTTTTTTAAATTCACCACCTTTCCATTGACCTTCATTTAAGTCCCCCTGGGGGTTTGGCCATGTCCACAAGAAAGGGTTTCAGCTCAACTAATCATAAATCATCAAAAAAGTACTGCCCCCCCGAGTGGCTTATCACAAATTGCCCCTTTCCAGCACGTCTCTTCAAGATAGAAAATTTTTAAAGGGGTTCGGCGGCAATACCAACCCCCTCACCTTCCCAATCAATTTCCAGCAGTCCCTCTTGCAGACGTCCTTTTTCCCCCACTGCAGGGGTTGACACAAGCGATGTGATAAATAGACAGAATTTTAAAGCAGCTTCCGCAAGATCTAATTCTAGAGTATCATGTTTTTTTTTTGTTCTGTAAAATATCTTTTTTGTTCCTCATTACAAGATCAGGACTGTGGCCTTCCATCTCACACATACTGAATCCAAATTTTTTCTTCTAAATGATTGGGTTAATCCGTCAAATTTAGTTTTAAAATACGTGCCCAAATTTTTGGCACGTAAATTTTCAACTGTTTTTTTGAATTCAAACGATTTACATCGGGGAAATCCGTTGTAAATATTCTGAAATAAATTTTTTTTTTTTTTAAGGGTTTTTTTACGCCAGCGCTTGTAACAAATTTTTTTGCACAAAAAAATCGAACATTTATAGCAAAAAAAGTTCCCCTGTGACGTTTTCAGCATCCATTTTAAAGATATAAAAACGTCTCTTGAGAATCTTTTTTAAAATCTTCTTTTTGGTTAAAGCTTCTTTTTAAACACTAATTTCTAATACTTCTCTTTTCCCAAAAAACACCAATTTGCGGCCATTTTCCCATTAAGACTGTAAAAGCGGTCGAGCAAAAAAAAAAATGGTACACCCGTCCTTCACAACAAGCTGTATGGGTGTCTTTTTAAAAAAATCCTGTCATTGTTACAGTAAATTTTTCACTTACAAAATTCTTGTTCTATGTTTGAGACACCTTTCGTCCTCCTTTGCCTGGCGGAAGTGCTGGGGGACTGTTTTTTTTTTGTCACTCTGACCTTCCAGTCACAGATTTGAAAACTCCTGGGGGAACGGTTTAAAGTCTTTTTAGATTGAAGCCCTTTTTGGGGCGTTTTTTTCCTTCCTGAAAAAATGCACTGATTTTGCCCCTCACAGCATTTGTTTTCATCTGGTCACTTATCTTACCTGCACACAAAATATTTTTTATCTTCCGCAGGTGAAATGCTCAAAGACAGCTGACTTCTTTGGGGAAACTTCTTAGACATTTTATAATAATATAAAATTCGTCCTCAAAAAAATTTGCCTAGAAAAAAAAAAAAAGGTATATTTTTAACTCTGAAAAAATTTGCGAGTATAACTTTGGGAAAATAAAACAAACTTTGCATAAATCAAAAAAAGATAGTCATGACAAAAAAAAGTTTGTAATATGTGTTTTATTAAATTTTTTATGCTGAACTTTCAGTATCAGGCTTTTTTCTGGATACAGGGCCCCATGTAAAAACGGGCTTTGGGCTAAAACTTTCTTTGTTGCCCATAGCAACCAATCAGAGCTCTCTTTTAATTTTTCCACAGCACATATAAAAGGGACCTGATTGTTTTCTATGGGCAAAAAAAAACTTCTACACTTAGACAGTTTTTTATACACAGGCCCTGGGGGGTTTTTACATCATACGCTTCACAGCTACAAAGTAAACTACTAGCAGTGCTTTGGCAACAGCTTTTACAACAAAGTACTTTCCTCACAGTGTGTTTTTGTATTTCTAAAAATGAGATGTTAGAAAACACTTTTTCCCCCCTTAAATTCTATGTATACATAATAAGCCATCAAGCAGCTAATCTCTCCAAACAAGAGCCAGAGGAGAAGCAAGAAACACATAAGCATCAGAGAGAACATATACTGGACAATTGATTTATCACAGTTTTTTGAAATTAAAATTGCAAGAAGTACTTGCCTTAAAGGTGTTTTTTTCAGCACATGTTTTACGGCTGACAAGCATCACTCTTCTCCTCAGCTGTGGTGGGGCTCCAGCAGGAAATTAGCATATATTTTAAATTCAAGCCCTTCTTTCCCACAGAGCAGGAAATTGTGTTCTCCAACAAATTTCAGATGAAGTCAAGCTTTTCAGTCCTCAGTCACAACACTTGTATACTTTGCTTTCTGCAGAAATGGTGCTAAACCTTTTAAGTTCACTCCGAACTCATCCCATCATTCCTGGGGGGAGTTAGTCCTTCCTAATCAGATACAGGCTTTTCTGGGATGCAGGTTACCATAGAAACCTGTGGCAGTGGGGAAAACCTGTGAACTGTCTATAGTTTTTTGACTAAAAAAATCTACTACCAAAATATTTACATAATGTTTCTAAACAGTCCCTTTATTAGTAAAAAAACTTCTTTTTCCTTTTTCCTAGCAGTCTGTGAGATGCAGCCATCCTTCCCAGGCTTTTTTTTCCTCTGATCTTACAAAAAGCTTCACAACTAGCAGACATAAAGTGCAGACACATTCTTTAAAATTAAGAGCCAAAAGCTTAATAAGAATAGGCAGACCTTTACAGACATTTCATTATTTTTCACAAATTTTTATAAAATAAATTCAGAAAACAACTGCAAGAACAAACTGGCCCAAAATTTATTAAAAAATTTGGGGAGCGAGTCGGTCTATTTTACTCCACTCCACCAAAATGGCCCACCCCAAACTCCATACCCTTTTTTACTCAGGAAGGTGTTTAACAGAAATCTGTGGTTAGATGTTTGACTACAGTTTTCTCTTAACATGAAAAAATAAAATGACCGCTAACAGAAATCAGCCATCTTTAGCATAAACATCACACTAGGGGTAAGTCCACACAGGAAGTAAATGCTGCATAAATCTGCAGAGTTTCCCACAAAAAAATTTACAATACAAAATCTAAACCAGGGTTCTTTTTTAGTGGGTTTTCTGCAGTCGAGGAAAAAAAAAAAAAGTCAATGGGAGGACCTGCAATGTTTGACTTGGAAAAGCGTCAGAATAAACCCGATCCAGAAAGGAATAAAAATAAATTTATTTTAAACATTTAAAAACCAAGGCAAGACAACTAACCGTTTCAGCCCCGAAACGCGTTTTGATTTTTCCTGCTTTGGGGTCTTAAATCTTTAATAAATCTTACTGTTATTACCTTTCTGGTCGCTGGGTATCATCCTGCATCTCCCGAAAAAAGAATTTTCCTGTGAGCCATCGCCAGCCTGTGGGGGAGCTGTGCCTTTTTTTTTTTTTGTTTTGATTGAGATGCTGTGGGGTTTAAAAAACGCACCAAAAAAACCCCAGAGTAAGGGTGAATTTTTATCCACTTTTGCCGATACTGTAATTTGGGCCCCCAAAAAATCGTATTGTATCGCCACATATAATAATCGTTTTTGGTATTCTTTAGTAATTTTTAATTTTATACAGAGAAATAAGTTTAAAGGGAATCTACCACCCACTTTTTTTAAAAAATTAAAACAAGAACGATACATATTTTTCTTTTTTTCTTTTTGTTTTTATTTTCTGATTGTAATTTATTTCTGTTGTCGTATTGATTATGGAGGGGCCACTTGCTTGAGCGCTTTAACAAAAATTAAATTTCTTTACAGCACTCGGGGCACAGGAGCCACCCCATTGCTTTTTTAGGCATGTTCTGTACCCCGGATCAACTTCACTATCTCCTATTTTTAGTGGGGGATCCTTTTTTTTTTTATACAATTGGGTCACCTTTCATTAAACCCTGGCACCCGATAATTAGAGACGCTAAAAAATTTCTCTACAGAATAAAAGTGTCCACTGTGTCAGACAAATTTTTTGGGCCTTGTGGGCCCAAAACGAAACTCAGGATTTTTTTTTAAAAAAAAAAAAATGTATAAAAAATT
>JAODAL010037178.1:0-40745 GCA_025379985.1 Phyllomedusa bahiana | reverse complement strand
CCTGGTATCTAGCCAATCCTTTGTACGCCATCTGCTGCCCTGCGTATCTAAGCCAATCCATTGTACGCCATTTGCTGTCCTGCGTATTAAACAAATCCTTTTTACGCATCTGCTTTTCACTGCGTTATCTAAGCCAATCCATTGTCGCCATCTGCTGTCCCTGCGTATCAAACCCAACCCAATTGTACGCCATCTGCTGTCCCTGCGTTCTAAGCCAATCCATTGTACGCCATCTGCGGGTCCCTGCGTATCTAAGCCAATCCATTGTCCCCATCTGCTGTCCCTGCGTATCTAAGCCAATCCATTGTACGCCATTGCTGTCCCGCGTATTTAAGCCAATCCATTGTACGCCATTGCTGTTCCTGGTATCTAAGCCAATTCCATTGTACCCCATCTGCTGTTCCCTGCGTATCTAAGCCAATCCATTGTACGCCATCTGCTGTCCCTGCGTATCTAAGCCAATCCATTGTACGCCACTGCTTGTCCCTGCGTATCTAAGCCAATCCATTGTCCCCATTCTGCGGGCCCCTGCGTATCTAAGCCAATCCATTGTACCCCATCTGCTGTCCCTGCGTATCTAAGCCCATCCATTGTACCCCAACTGTTGTCCCTGCGTATCTAAGCCAAACCAATGTACGCCAGCTGCTGTCCTGCGTATCTAAGCAAACATTGTAAACATCTGCTGGCCCTGCGTATCTAAGCCAATCCATTGTACCCCATCTGCTGTCCTGCGTATCTAAGCCAATCCATTTTACGCCATCTGCTGTCCCTGCGTATCAAAGCCAATCCATTGTACACCATCTGCTGGCCTGCGTATCTAAGCCAATCCATTGTACGCCATCTGTGTCCCTGTGTATCTAACCCAAATCCATTGTACACCATCTGCGGGCCCCTGCGTATCTAGGCCCACATTACTTAATAGTTGTGTGAATCTCTTTAGTTGAGGGGCGTTTTCAAGCTCAAAAGCAGCCTGAGCGTAAAAACAGCCCTGGTTGGGGTATGTCAGTTCTGCATAAAGAGTGTTTTTTATTTTTATCTACATAGACACATGAGGGCTTGTTTTTTGTGTGACAAGATGTTCGTTTTAATGGTGCCATGAACGCATCATGTAATGTCCTGGGAATCTGAAAAAAAAAGTGGGGTGAAATGTCAAAAATGTACTTGCACCGTGTTTGCGGTGTTTGTTTTTATGGTGTTTACTTTTTGGTATAAGTGATGTGTCATCTGTATTCTGCGTTGGTTGGGGGGGCCCAGTTCACAGCTCTGCCCAGGGGCCCACAATGCTGTTAAGACGGCTCTGAACACACAGCGAGGTGCTAAGTACCTTCTGGGGGTAACACTAGGTCTCTGCTGTACTAATTGATATATTACTAATTGTTACTGGTATATTACTTTAGTTTGTATATTACTAATTTATTATTGGTATGTTACACTTTTACCTCACATCATTTGTGTAGTTTGATTAACTTTTTTGCACTTTCAGTTTATATATAAATTGTTAATCATTGCAATTCATTATTTGGGCAGTCTCTGTCCCTATGAATTATAACTAGAGATGGGCGAATTTCTCAAAAATTCGGTTCTCGGTCACTTCGCCGAATTTTCCGACAAAATTCGTTTCGGTCCGAATTACTTCGGCACGAATCACGTTAAAAAACAGCTATTTCCAGGCTGCCCAGAGCCTGCAGGGTGCTGTAGAATGTTGTGCCATGCTTAAATATGCAGAGGGAGCTTGGTTTGGTCTTCATACAATGTTGTGTTTTATTTATGACAGCACATGACTCCCGCGCTCTTAGAACCCTTCACATAAAATGCCCGGGGCATTTATGGGGGAAAAAATGACCAAAAAATGAAGCGGAAATTTTGCCTGATAAAGTCAGGGCAGCAAAAGTGGAAAAAAAACAAACTGAGACTAGGGGCAAATTAGTGAAGAGTGTGGAGGGGTGGCGGGGGCACACGCATGGGGTCAGCGTGGCACAAGACATACTGGAAGGGGCAAAAACAGTCCCACCCCGCAGAGTGGCCAAATGCACGTGGGGGAGGTCACGGGTGGCAGCAGCTGGGTCAGGAAAGTGGCACAATGAAAAAATTCTGGGCTGGCAAAAAAGGAGTGGGCCCAAAGGTGGTACAATGACACAGTGTGGAGGGCACGGCGGGCAACAGCAGCAGCATAAGGTCAGACGGGGGGGCACAATGACCCAAGTGTGGAGGGCAGGGGGCAGCAGAACAGCCAATGAGGTCAGACAGTGGACAATGACAAATTCTGGAGGTGGCAAAACAGGAGAGGCCACAGTGTGGAGGCACGGCGCGCCACGGAGCAGCATGAGGTCGACAGTGGCACAATGACACAGTGGGGAGGGCAGACAGGAGTAAAGCAGCAGCAGAGGTAGAGAGTGGACAATGAATTCTGCAGGTGGCAAATAGATTGGCCCACAGGGGGACAATACTGAGAGCGGAGGTCCGGCGGCCCAGCATGAGGTCGGGCCCCGTGACAATGACAGGGTGGAGGTGATGACAGGAGCAACAGCATGAGGGTCGAGGTGGCACAATGAATTCTGGGGTGGAAAAACAGTCCGGGCCCGGCAGAGTGGCACAAAATGACACGTGGGTTTGTCACGGAAACAAAAACAGCGCACACATGAGCAAATGAGTGGCACAATGACAGAGTGTTGAGGTGGGTGGCAATCCGTCCTGGTAAAGACGGTGGTAGGCAGAGGGAAACATCAGCAGTGTGTCCCCTAGGCGGGTGCGGCATCAGAAATAGTGGTGAGGCGGGTAGTTTAAACCCCAGATGACCCCTAAGGGCATTGGTGTGTGGAAACCCGGGCCGACCCACCCCTGATTCATTTGAAAAAGGTCGTCTTTAAAAATTTTCGTGGACAAGGGGTTTCCTTGGGGAAACGATGGGCCCCCGCCGCATGAACCCCCGCTCTGTGCCCCACACTGGCCGGGGGAAGTTTCCACTAAAAAATCGGCAATTTGCGGCCAAATGTTTGGTGCCCAGTAGCCAGGGATCTTCTAACTGGGGTGGAGAGTGCTGTCCAAGTAGGCCACAACCTTTTGGTTCAGGGAATCCCAGTCCTGCTGCTGGCTGTGTGGTGACTGCCCCCCTCCTAGGCGGGTGAAGGAAGTTTATTAGTGACCCCAGACTTAGGTTACGCTGTGGAGCGGTATGCTCGCCCCCCCCACCTTCCCCCAGCACCCGCGGCTTTTGTCCCGTGAGGTGAGGAACCCCCGGTCAAGACTGTCAGGGGGGCGATGCCCACATAGGCAGGGCAATGATTCGGGGATTTCCATAGTTTTTGGTTTGTTTCCCCTCTCAATGCGGGGAAAAAGGCCCCCTTTTTGGACCGTGCGAGGGTCCAAATAGGGTGGGGGCCCAAAGTCATCCTCTCCGGATGCTGATATTCGGCTGTCATACCCAGGCAAAAAAGCTGCTGCGGGCCATCTGCAAAAGTGACTCCGAGGGGCCCCCTGCCCCCCATTTCCACGTATATGCCACGGTGCTTGGGAGTATTCCCTGTTTCCTCATCTCCATCCACCTCCTCAGCGCTCCTGCTCCTCCTCTTTGTCCCACCGGGGTTTGAAAACCCATTTTTCACCAGACAATGTTCTGTCCAATGTCCTCCTCCTCCTCCCTCCATTTCAGTCCCCACCGGACTTGGGCCCGAGATGTGTCGCCCATTCCAGTCCCCTCCCCAGAAGATTTTTCAGCACTTTTCCCAGGACATGAAGCAGTGGAATGCGTTATTCATCCCGTGCCTGGCGACTGACAAATAACGTGGCCCCCTCGAAGGGCCTCAAAAAAGGGCAGGTGTCACGTGAGCTGCCACTGGTACATAAAAGTTAACAGGGGGTACTTCTGTCCCCTGGATCTAAAAAAAATCGTTATGGCCTTTCTCTGTTCATACGGGGGGTCCAACATGTGCGGGCGGAATTCCAGGGGTGGAAACATCGCATATCAGAGGTGTTGGGGGAGGCCTTCTGCCGCTGAAAATCGAGGAGGGTGTTCCTGGCCTTTGTAGAAGGGATAAAGTGCATGACGTTCCTGGCCTTTTCAGAATGTTCTAAAGATCGGGTGGAAGATTGGGAACCCTTTTTTACAACCAGTTGAACCGTGCGCAGCAGGGCGATGGACCATCCCCCTCGGTGCAGCGCGGACACCATGTTCCCTCCCCTTTGCCCGTACCATGGTTCCGATTGCAGTTGGCCGGAGAAAAGCCCCCAATCGATTTCTTGCTGCATGACGCGGAGAGTTCCCCCCCTGTGTGACTTCGTTGCCGAGGCAAGCTGGTGTAGAACTGGTGCCGCTGCCCCTACACTGTGGTATGATGGAGCAGTACTTGGGGGGGGAGGTTTGAGTGGTGGGGGTGGGGAGGAGGAGGAGGGGAAAAAAATTGGCGCAGGAGCAGAAGTTTGAAAACGTGGGGAGAAAGGGCGTCTCCTGTCCAAGTTGTTGGTGTGCCGGGCAGGAAGAAATTCACCCAGTGGGCCGTAAAGGAATTACTGGCCCTGCCGTAGTTACAGCTCAGACGTCCGCGCTGCCGTGTCCTTGGAAAAAAACCGAAAGCTCAAGGACTGACCCCTTTCTGTTCTACTATTTATGAAGTGCTGGTACTCCCCTTTTTGGAAAAGAAATTACGGTTGGGAACTCTCCATCTGGCTCGGCACAAGCCAAGTTCTTGAATGGTCCCAGAGTCCACCTTTGGAAAGGGGGGATTTTGCAGTCCCAAAAAAACTTGGACAGGAGCCGGTAGCTGCTGCCCCTTAGGAGGTTGGCGCTATGTTGTCTCTTTACAATCGCCCCCTTGAACGATGTGGGCCCTGATAGCGGGGCAGGGCATTGGGGCCGGGGGGAGGATGTCAAAAAAGGGAAAAAGTGCCTTCTGCAGAGGTGGGGGAGCCCTTTATGGCTGAAATGGCATGGTGCCACTGGCCCCCTGTGCCGCTGCAGCGGCGGATGGACCACCCCCATTGGCCAGTTTTCCCCACCACCCGGGGGAGTGCATGTGTTGAGCAGGGCCCTTGTGCCCCGTTGCTCCCTGGCCCCGCTTCCTTTCTGCCCCCCAGTTTACATATACCCCCATTCGGTCTCCGGTTTTTCTTGCAAAAAAAGCCACACCCCCCAGAGTGTTTTACCGCCAACGTCCCCATGAGTGTATGCCGCCCCTGCCCCGGAGCCCTGTGCCCCCTATGTCTTTTGGACCTGCGAAACGGGTTTTCTACCCGTGGCGCTTGGCTCCCCCACCTCACACTGCTGCTACCCTGCTGAATCACGGCCACCAACCCACTTGCTGGCTGCGGTGCCTGACGCGGGAAGCTGACACCCCTTCTCTGCGATGATGAAGCCCTTTTCTTCACCGGCCCCAAGTGCGGTGGCTAATCATCATCTATTTGTGTTTCATGTCATACTGTCCTCTCCCGGTTTGGGAAGCCGGGGGTGACCTTCACCCCATGACCTCCCCTGCCACTCTCCCCATCTTACTTTTTCCGCCTATGCAAGAAGCTGGGGTATTGGCCCCTTTCTTCCTGCCAGTAGCTGCTGGCCCTCCCCCAAATTGTTCATCCTCGCTTATTGGCGCTGAGCCCCCGACCCCATAGTAGATCCCCTGCTGAGGGAACTGGTGGGGCAGAGGGGGCTGGGGACAGGTGAGGGCCCCTGCCCCGCTCCGGGCCATGCCAAATAGTGTTTTTGTCTGAGGTTCCCACGATCTGGCGGGGTTGTCAGATGTCATTGGGAGGAAAAGGTGACTAGTAACCAATCAAGAACCCCGGGTTGCTGAACAACACACGGCCGCTAGATGACAGGGCGTTGTGGCCCACCGAGTGACCCCTGTGCGGGCGTCCCCCTTTCTGTGCTGCGACCTGGGCCCCTTTCAGAAATGTTTGTGCCTGCCACTCGCGTTGCAGAGCCTGCCCCTCTCGTCTGAAATACGTTTTTTCTAAAATGTTTAAGGGGCATGTTTTATGAAGCTATTGTATTGATAAATATACACCCCCGTTTTTGACTCCAAATGAACCCAGTAACAGCTTGGGTAACCCTTGGTATAAATTTCGTCCACAAATGGCCCGGAAAAATTTACTTGATGTGTGTTTCAAAACACTGTGTGTTTTACTAAATGTAAAAAACACAAAACGGTTAATTAACCTTCGTTGTGAATAGTACAAAAAAAATGTATATATTTCGGTGTTTAAAAAGAGGTTTATTTTTGCAGCACAGCGCAAAAAACGCTTAATTAACCCTGGATGTAAATTTCGCATAGAAATTTAGCCACCACAAACGTAGCTTTTTAGCGTTTTTTACAAGGTGTATTTTCTAGCCAACAAAAAGAGATTAAATTGTAATTTCTTTTGTTGTGAATTAGGCTACCAAAAAAAAAAAATATATATTTGGGTTGAAAAAGCGGTTATTTTTGCCCGCACAGCAGCAAAACAAGCTAATTAACCCCCCGGATGTAAATTGCGCAAAGAATTGAGCCACCAAAACTTTGCTTTGTAGCGTTTACAAAGGGATTTTTACGCAAACAACAAGAGATAAAATTGTAATTAACCTTTGCTTTTTGGGGAAATTTGGCTACAAAAAAAAATATATATTTGGCGTTTAAAAAAACGGTTTTTTTTTGTCAGCACACAGCAAAACAAGCTTAATTAACCCCCGGTGTAAATTGCGCAATAAAATTGAGCCACCACAAAAATTTTGTGCTTTGTAGCGGTTTTTTAATGGGGTATTTTCTCGCCCAACAACAAGAGATAAAAAATTGTAATTAACCCTTTGCTTGTGAATTTTAGGCTACCAAAAAAAAAATTTATTTGGCGTTGAAAAAGCGGGTTTTTTTTTGTAGCACACCAGCAAAACACGCTTAAATTTAACCCCTGGTGTAAAAATTCGCAATGAAATTAGCACCAAAACAGTAGTTTGTAGCGTTTTAATGGGTTTTTCTCGCCCCACAAAAGAGAAAAAAATTGTAATTAACCTTTTTTTGAATTAGGCTACCAAAAAAAAAAAAAAAAATTTTGCGTTTAAAAAAACGGTTTATTTTTTTAAGCACACCACCAAAAAACGCTTTTTTAACCCCCGGATGTAAATTGCGCAAGAATTGAGCCCCACAAACTAGTAGCTTTTTGCGTGTTACAAGGGCGTATTTTCTACGCCACAAAAAAGAGATAAAATTGTAATTAAAACCTTTTTTTTGTGAAAAAGGCTACCAAAAAAAAAAAATATATATTTGGGGTTGAAAAAAGCGGTTTTTTTTTTGTCAGCACTCAGCAAAACAAGCTTAATTAAAAACCCGGATGTAAATTTTGGCAAAAAGAAATTTAGCAGCCAAAAATGAAGGGTATTTGTATTGTAAAAACGTGTTTTTTAAATGAAAACAAAAGGAATGGCTTAGATCCCCCCTTTGGGAAATTTAATGTATATGCAGCTGCAGTGGGCACATGGATTTCAGATCCAATACAAAAAATCAGAAATAGAAAAAAATTAGAAACAGTTCTGAGACAAGCTGAGACACCCCCCAAAAATCGCTGTGTAAAATAAATTTTAGAAAACGCTATCACCCGCAGCAGCCCTTCCCTGTCAGTACAGTGGAGGAGTGTGAGCTCCCGCGGCGCGCTCGGTCTTATATAGTGCGGGGACGTCACAGAAAACCGCCGGTCTTTGATTGGTTTACTTGAAAAGTCATGCAGGCTAGCCCTTCTTCCCCCCAGAGGCTTTGCCCATGTAGCGCCATGTGCTCGCGCCATTTTATCAAACAAAAGCCCTTGTTCCCCCGAAGTACCCCCAAGTTCGTTCGTTCCCAACCGAAGTTTTCCCGAAATTCTAAAAGAATTCCACTTGTTAGAATCGATTCGCCCCTCTCTAATTATAAATATTAGGGCTATACCCTAGTGCTGCATTTTTTAAAATTTTTCTCCCAGTTTTTATATAATCATGCTTTGTGTGTTTTCTAAATAAAGATTTATATTTTATTATAGCTTGATTTATGTTTTTGCGGTGTGTTGATGTGTGTTGGTTTAGATTATTGCTTTTTTTTTGTTACCCTGAATTCATTGTATTAAAGGGAATCTGTCGCCAACTTTTTTTTTACTTATTAAATCAAGCCCCTGATCCATATGCTTTTCCTCTCGTCGTTTTTATTTCCTGATTGTGATTTCTCTATTCGGCCGTTTTTATATGATTGTGGGGAAGAAATTCCCGCTTGCAGTTTAAACCAGCAGAGAGAAATTTCGCAGCTTAGACATGGGGCCCCTTTTACAGATTCTGTCCCCCTTAACGTCTATGGAGAGTTTTCAACGTGAAGGGGGGGGAGAAGGGGGGGGGTTGACATCTCCTTTGTGCGGAGGATTTGTGTTTTGTACACATTGGTGTTCCTTTCAGTTTGTCCCTGCTTTTATTGAAAATGAGACCTGCTGAAAGCTTCTAAAAAGAACGGGAAAGTGTCAGACGATTATTAGGTTAGGGGCCCCAAAGTGAAAACTACAGGATTTAAAATTAAAAAAATATTAAAAAGTGTATAAAAAAAAAAACCCCCAAAAAAACAGATTCAAAAAAAAATGTTTTTAAAACATAAAAATGTGATTTAAATCAAAAAGTAATTTTTGATGCACCCCCCTTTTTAAGCCGCTGGTTCTAATTTGCAGGTTTTTTTTTTTTTTTATAAGTGGTGTAAAGTTTATTTTTGCTGGAATGCTTTAATAAACTGCTGCAATTTTTCCCCAGTTTGGAAGGTCAGGTTGTTTTTTTGGCGGTTATAGTGTGCTTGGCGGTGAGTAGAGGTCCTTTGTATGGGGCCCCTCCCAGGGTTTATTTAGAATTGTAAAACGTGTGGAAAATCCAAAAATTTTTAATTTAGTGAAAAAAAAATGAAGGGTTTGGGACGTTACAGCAATACAAGAATCATTAAAATATTACAAGTCATTGGCCCCAGCAGTCACGTCAGGAAGTTACCACTATGGCCAATGATGAACAATTTTGCTTGTAAAGTTATGAAAGACCCCTTTAAAATTTCTGAAAAGCTCTGGAAGAATTATCGCAGCAGCTGCATCGGGTAGGCCCACGCTTGTTGATATGAAAAGGGGTTTGCAGTCAGTGAATATAAACAGGGTTGTTTTTATTTATAAGCAGCAAAGATCTTAAATTAGTGGGGAATATTTGCACAAAATTTATTAGAAAGCGGCAGGACCATTAATTCATACCGCGTAGGCTGTATGTACATAAAAAAGGAAAATTCCTTTAATAACTCCTTTAATGGTTGAAGTAATTGATTTATATTAGATGGAACATTGCCATCTTGTGGGTAAACGCTATAACACCATATCTATCTATCTATCTATCTATCTATCTACAGTAAAGGAAATAATTATTTGATCCCTTGCTGATTGTGTAAGTTTGCCCACTGATCAAGACATGAACAGTCTAAATTTTAAGGGGAAAGGGTTTAATTTAAATTGAGAGTAGAATATCCAAAATAAAATCCAGAAAATCACATTGTATAAATTATATAAATTTATTTGCAAATTTTTTTCAGTGGAAAATAAGTATTTGTTTCCCTCTAGAAACAAGTCAGTGTTTTTTGTGTTGATGGAGGTTTGGCACATGTCAGGAGGGTTTTGGTCCCTCTCTTTCAGATTTATCTTAAATCATTAAGATTTTGGTTGTTGCTTGGAAATCGGAGATTCAACTCCCTCCCTTTAAATTTTTTATGGGATTAAGGTTAGGACTGGGTGGCCCCTTATGACCTTAATGTGCTTCTTTTTTTTGGCACTTTTTTGCTTTGGCTGTATGTTTTGGGTCATTGTCTTGTGGAAGACCCAGCCCGACCCCTTTTTAATGTTGGGGGGGGGAAGGAGGTTGTCACTCAGGTTTTATGGTACACGGCTCCATCTTTTCTTCCATTGATGCGGTGAAGTAGTCCTGTACTCTTAGAAGAGAAACACCCAAAAAGCATAATGTTTCTGTCTCCATGCCTGACAGTGGGGATGGTGTTCTTTTGGGTCATTGGCGATTTTTTCTCCAAAACAAGACAATTTGAGTTCATGCCAAAGAGCTCAATTTTTGTCTCATCCGACCACAGCACCTTCTCCCAATCACTCACAGAATCATCCAGGTGTTCATTGGTAAGCTTCATGTGGGCCTGCACATGTGCCTTCTTGAGCAGGGGGACCTTGCGGGCACTGCAAGATTTTAAATCATTATGACATAATGTGTTACCAGTGGTTTTCTTGACGACTGTGGTCCCAGCTGCCTTGAGATCATTAACAAGTACCCCCGTGTAGTTTAAGGCTGATCTCTCACCTTCCTTATGATCAAGGATACCCCACGAGGTGAGATTTTGCATGGAGCCCCAGATCGATGTTGACTGACAATCATTTTGTACTTCTTCCATTTTCTTATTATTGCACCAACAGTTGTCTCCTTCTCACCCTGCGTCTTACTTATGGTTTTTTAGCCCATTCAATCTTTTGCAGGCCTATAATCTTGTACCTGACATCCTTAGAAAGATCCTTTGTCTTGCCCATGTTGTAGAGGTTAGAGTCTGACCGATTAATTGAGACTGTGGACAGGAGTCTTTTATAAAGGTGATTATTCAAGACAGCTGTTTTTAATGTAGGATGATTAGAATGCGTTGATCAGGAGCATCTAACTGGTCTGTACAAGTCAGAACTGTGAATGGTTGGTAGGGGATCAAATACTTATTTCTCTCAGCAAAATGCAAATACATTTATATAATTTATTCAATGTAATTTTCTGGATTTTATTTTGGATATTCTCTCTCTCAATTTTAAAATTAACCTACCCTTAAAATTATAGACTGTTCATGTCTTTGTCAGTGGGAAAACATACACAATCAGCAAGGGAAATGTGAAAATGAACCGTGATTTATTCTGTGTTAGTGAAATGTGGATTGCCTGGGGACCTGCTAGACAATTTTAGGCAGCCATTATCCTGGGCTGAATTAGAAAATGGACAGGCAACTAAATTTTACCTATAGTGCATTGAGCCCCCTGATCTGTTCAGCTCCTGAGCAGCTGTACAGGTAACCAGGGCTGTGGAGTCGGCAAGCCGAAGCCCCGACTCCGACTCATCAATTTCCCAAACCTCCGACTCCTGACTCCCTCATACACGGCGCATGTTTAAGTGATAACTTTACTTTAGTAAAATGGTCCCATCAGGCTGCTTATCACCTTATGATACAATAATAAAGCTATTTAGGTAGAACAGACACTGACAAGCAAAAGGGTAACAATGTTTTGAACTTTTGAACACTTGTGGGTAGAGTTGAAGAAAAAGCTGTATTTGTATTGAAGTCCAGTCTGCACTAACATTGGGAATGTGTAGAAGAGACCTGGGATCAGATTTTGGTCAAGACCTGCTTGAATCTGATTCAGAGCCCAGAATGATTCATGCAGTATTGAAAAACAAAGGTGGATTTACCAAATACTAACAAAATAATTAAAATTAACACTTTGATTTTTAGGAGCAAAACAGTAACAATGCAGTTACAGGAAAGAATCTGCAGAACTAAGCAGATGCTAAATACTTGCAAGTCAAATTTATGTATAGATATGTAAGATGACTGCATATAAAAATTACAGTAGCCTCGTGTACAAAGCTGTAGTGGATGGAGAGATATGGAGCCTGAAAGTCACAATTTCAAAACCTTGTTACCCTTTTGCTTGTCAGTGTAAAATATATTTATTGGACATGACTTTAGGACACAAAAAAAACTGTAAATATGCAAAACACTGCAGGAATATTTGTTGAGTCTCTGAATTTGTTTTGAGAAATCGTATTGCCTCCATCAGATCCTGCATACATGACCTTACATTTGATCTTATTTCCAGGCTAGAGAACGGCCTCTCTACACTAACTTGGGTTGGGAACAAAGCGGTGACCACAGGGGCAACATCTCCAACAATGTCAGGGTATAAAGGAATTGCCTCAGCCACAGTCAGTTTTGATGAATGGTTGAGCTCTTCTACTTCTTTGAAAAGAGGTGAAAAATTTTGCTGAAATCTCTTTGCCATGAGAGCAGAATCTTTTCCCCTGGGGCAGCACTTTGCCTGCTCCATGTCATCAATTGCACTCCTCATGTGATGAAGATTTTGGGGGAGCAGTGACGGGCCCGGGCCCAATTCCTCTTGCTCTTTGCATCAAAACTAACGGACCAACTTATTATTATTTTGGGAGTGGGAGTAGCCCATTTTTGACGACTCCGACCCCGAAAAATGGGCCCGCCACCCCACGACCCGACTCCACAGCCCTGCAGGTAACACATACCTTATGTCCACTCATGTGCATCATGTCCTATAGAAGTCTGACTGACTTCAGGGTTGGGTTTTGTTTGCTTCCCAGTCATTTAATTCAATTTCCAAGATTGGTAAAAGAGGACTATAAAGGGTTGGATACTTTTCGGAAAAACAGGAACCCCAAATTTGATGGATGTTTGCTCCAATGGAGGGGGTCTGTGAAGGAGAGTTGTAAGAAAGGCCAAATAGTGTATGGGGTGCTATTGAACCCCGCAGGTTGGTATTGGGGGGAGGAGATAGCACAGCAATGGGGGAAAATTTCACCAACAATTTTAACGGGATTTCCCTTTGTTTCCATTTAAAAAAATCATCATGAAAAACCCAAACCCCAGAACTACATTGTGCACTTTCCACACACACAAAAAGAATAGACATGTCCATTCTTTGAAGACGAAAAAAGCCTCCACAAAGATCAGATCCTTATAGAAACCCCTGCCCCCCAAACTCAGGCCCCGGGGGGTGGGAGGGGGGTTTTGCCTGGCCCCCGGGGCTCATTGCCCCCGAGGGGGGGGGCCTTCCCCCCTATCTTTGGACTCGGAAAAGGTGGGGGGTGGGGGGGGGGGGGGGTCACAAAGTGTGGTCACAATAGCATACTCTAAATATTTCAGGGCCCCAGAGGTCTAGCAGAATACAACCTCATTTGGGCCGCTGGTGAGAAGTTTCACCTAATATCACTTAGCTATAGTTAGGAACCTGGATGCAACAATGGCCTGCACCCCTATGATAACACCTCTGACCCTGGCTAGGTAGTTGGGGCAGTTGCTTTGTAATTAAAGCATCATTTCCAAAGATTTTTGTATTGCATTATTATATGGTATTAAATGTCAAGAGAATTTACTAAATACAAGTGTCAGTTGTTTTTTCAGACGACTAAGGCTTTTTTTCCTGTAAATCCAGCTTAATATACGTACTGCAGGCAATTTTAGGGGGGGTCGTAAGCTGTATGAGCCAAAATTTCCCCATTACTGGGCCCAACCTCTCAATAAAATTCATTTTAAATCTAATGGCCCCTATTGCATTTAGGGGAAATATGGCACAGGGGTCCCTCACCATACAATAATAATTTGTTCCAGGAGGATCGTGTTATTTTCAAACCATAAGTTTAACCTTAAAGAAAGTTTTTAAATTTTTCTGAAATAAAACGTCGCCAACAAATCAACATGAAATTAAAGAAAATAAAGATGCGCTATGTACAAGCGCGTACTAAAGCGCTATACAAACCAGTCAACGTACGTACTATGATGCGCTATGTACAAGCTCGTCAAGAAGCGCTAATACATGTCGCTAAAGTCCGCTTCGTACTATGATGCGCTTGTACAAGCTCGTACTAGGAAGGGTCGACTTTGATCGCATGTACAAACCACTATATATGCGCTAGTACAAACGCTGCGTATGGAACCAAAATACTTTGACGTATGTACAACGTAGTACTATGTCGCTTTTACAAAAGCTAGTCTAGGAAGCCTACGTACTATGATGGCTATGTACAAGCTATTATATGAGCCTTGTACAACCCGTACTAGGGAAGCGTAGTACGACGCTTTTACAAAACCAGTACAACGCACGTTTAGATGCCTATTTTAACACACTATAGGAACGCTATTACAAAGGTACATATGCGCTTGTACAAACCACACTAGGAACGTCTTTTCATGTTTTCGCTTGTACAACGCTACTACTAGGGAACCTACGTACAAGTGCGCTTTACAACGCAAATACTAGGGAAACCTTTCGTACTTGATGCCCTTGACAACGCTACTACAAAAGCGTAGTACAACGTATTTCAGGGGAAAAAGTACTAGGCCTTGGGACAACCACGTTTCTAGGAACGCTATGTACAAAAGTACTCTAGGAAGCGCTATGTAACAAACCAAAAACAAACCCCCACTATATGCCATTTAAAAAAGCTACGTACAGGGAACCTTGTACAACCTACTATTGGAAGCGCAAGTACTAGATGGCCTTGTCAACGTAGTACTAGGAAGCCCCTACGAATAGTGCGCTTTACAACCTACACTAGGAAGCGCTAGATTTTTGAAACCTGTGTACAACGTCAACAGGAAGGGAGCAGTGTTTTCCCAAAGCACTCTAGGAAGCGCTAGTACTATGATGCGCTTGTCAACGCTAATACTAGGGGCGCTAGTACTTGAGCGAAAATACAACGGTTTCTACTAGGGGCGCTAGTACATGATCGCTATGTAAACGCTACGTACTTTTTGGAGCCCCCACGTACTATGATGCCTTGTACAACGCTCTACTGGAAGCGGGTATTACTATGACGCTTGTACAACGCTACGTACTAGGAAGGCCGTACAAAGGGCTGTTACAACGCTAATCTTGGAAGCCACGTACTATATTGCCCCAGTACAAACGCTACCTATGATGCCTTTTTGTAAAACGCTACCTATGTGCGCTTAAATGTACAAACGCACGTCTATGAAGCGCTTGTACAAACGCACTACTAGGAACGCTAGTACTATAAAGCGCTTGTACAACGGCTACGTAAGAAGCCTAGCATGTGCCTTTTATGTACGGGAACGTACTACTATGATGGTTGTCAAGCTACGTACGGAAACGTACGTATATGATGCGCTATGACCCAGGGAAGGAGCCTACTTATGATGCGCTGTGAAAAACCACGAACTAGGGGGCGCTATATATGATGCGTATTACAACGCACGTCTAGGAAGCCCTATTCAAAACCAGTAATTAAGGAGTGTTATGGCTTTTACAAAAAGCACACAAAAGCCAAAAAAAAAAATGCGCTTGTACAACTAGTACTAGGAAGCGCTTCGGACTATGTGCCCTATTTAGCTCTACTTGGAAACGCTTTCTTTCTATGATGCGTTGTTCAACGCTACTACTAGGAACGTAGTACAAGTGTATGAAACCCCTAGTCAAACGCTAAGTCTATAAAAGCCTGTGTCAACGCCCAAAACAGGGGCCTAGTACTTTTATGCGCTATACAAACCACGATGGGGAAACGCTACGTTCTTTATGCGCTTGTCGCTCGTCTAGGGCTATATTGTTTTCGCTGTGTACAAGCACGTAAAGGGAAGGGACTACTATGAGGCTTGTACAACGTTACTTTGAAAAGCTTTTCATTCAAAACAGGGAAACGCTAAATTTTCTTGTGGCTAGTACAACCTACTCTAGGAAACCTACAAAATATGATGTGCTATTTAAAACCCACTACTGGAAGGGAACCAAAACTTAAAAGTACCCTTTACGCATGTACAAACCCACTACAAGAAGCGTACTACTTGAGCCTATGTACAACGCTAGTACTAGGAAGCGCTACACATGAGCGCTGTGTACAAAGTACGTATAGGGGGCTTGTACAACAAAAATCCCCCTACTATTATGCGCTAAAGTACAAGCACGTACTAGACCTAGTACAAAAAAAGCAAATTAAAGGAAGCGCTTTGTTCTATGAGCCTTGGGACAAACCGGGTTTTCGTAAAAAGGAATTCCCTACCCATGTAAAAGCCTATGTCGGGGTACTTTCTAAAAACAAACTACGTAAAATAAAGCGGGCTTAAAAAATTAAAAATTTCGAATTAAATTTTCTTATGAGGCAACCGGGTTTTCTTTAAACCTTAGGAAGCCCCTACTAAAAAATTTGACGCCAAAAGTAAACCCCATGACTTTGGAGGGGCTAAAACCCCCTAAAGATCCCTTTGTAAACGTACGGGGCATGATCGCCCTTATGTTTTACCCATGAGGGGGCCGCCCCATTACCACAAACTGAAGGAGCGTACGAATTTTTTGGCAAGTAAAAGCCTAAACCCGCCTAGAAGCCTACTAAAAATTTTTGAGTGGCTTGTACAACGCTTTAAAATAAAAGGAAACCCCTACCTTAAAAAATTTGGGTGGGCTTGTACCCACGTACGTACTAAGAAGCCTGGAACACGCTACTTACTAAACCGTTTTTCGTAAATTTTTTAATTGTTTTTTACCAACACTCTGGGCCCCAACGATTTTATGGTATGTACAAACCCCCCACCCCTACTTAGGATGGGTTTTGGGGGGTTTTTAAAAAACTATGTAACCCCCCTAGGGGGTTAGGGGCTCTATGGGAAAACGGGGGGTACCTACAGGAAGGGCCCCCGTAAAAATGTGGGGCCCAAAATAAAAACCGGGGGGCCCAAAAAGGAAGGGCCAAGGGACTAGAAAAAGAAAAATAAAACCCCGCTGACTAATATCATGTAAGAGCATAACAGGACATGTAGTACCGCACTGACGTAAGAGGCGCTACTAGACTGCCATCACTGCATGTACTGCACTAATACATTAAGAAATAGACATATACCGCACTGTACTTAGACGAGCTATGACCGAATACTAGCATGCAGCCTCACTAATATAATTGCTAATGAAAAGCAGTAACAGGACATTAGTGCCCATACTTTAACTAATGGCGGATAGAAAAAATGCAGCACCTCACTGGAAACATGTAAGAGCAGTACAGACATGTAGTACCGCACTGCACTGTTAGAGAGGCGCTACTAGACCACCAATCACTGCATGCACCTCACTAATACATGTAAGAGCAGTACAGGACATGTAGTACCGCACTGTATGTATAGAAGGGCGCTATAGACCGCCAGTCACTGCATGCACCTACTAATACATGTAAGAGCAGTACAGGACATGTATTACCGCACTGTACTGTAGAGAGGCGCTATAGACCGCCAATCACTGCATGTACCTCACTAATACATGTAAGAGCAGTACAGGACATGTAGTACCACACTGTACTGTATAGAGGTGCTACTAGAATGCCAATCACTGCATGAACCTCACTAATACATGTTAGAGCAGTACAGGACATGTAGAACTGTACTGTACTGCAGAGAGACGCTACTAGACCGCCAATCACTGCATGCACTTCACTAATACCAAAGTTTTACAAGTAAAATGTTTGTGATAATTGGTTGGATCTACCAATCACATCTGCCGCAGATCAGCAGTGTATGTGATAATGTATCAGGAAGCCACCATCCCCATACAATGTCCCAGAAAAGTAGTGTTGGTTTGGGGTGTTCAGGGCACACCAGTAGACTTGATTGTGAAGGCCCACCATTGAAGAGGATTCAGGGGTCTACTAGTGGAGAGAATTCGGGGGCCTACCAATACAGAGGATCCAGGGGCCCAACAGTAGAGAGGATGTGGGGGCCAACTAGTGAGTGAATTCGGGGGCCCACCAGTAGATAGGATCCAAGGGCCCACTAGTGGAAAGGATCTGGGGGCCCACCAGTGGAAAGGAGAGGATTCGGGGGCCCAACAGTAGAGAGGATCCAGAGTCGCACTAGTGGAAAGGATCTGGGGGCCCACCAGTGGAAAGGAGAGGATCCGGGGGCCCAACAGTAGAGACGATCCGGGGGCCCACTAGTGGAAAGGATTTGGAAGACCCACCCTACAGCTAAGGTACATACCTCTTATCTTTTTTTATCTGCCACTCCTAAGGATATATATGCAATTAAAAAGCTACCCCAGGTCTGCAATGTCCAGCGGCCCACCAGGGGTTTTCCCGGCTCTCCTGTGGGCCACTCTGAGCCTTGCCTGAGGCACCACTGTATCTAGTATTGGAGACATATCTCACAGCTTTCCAGTTTCCTGCCCTGAAACACTGCAGAAAGATCTTTAGCTTTACCTCTTGAGGTCTGGCCCTTTCTGCCTATATTATGGGATGTTGTTTTTTCCCCCTATTATGGGACTTTTATCTTCATATTATTTGATGGCTAGGCTAAGTTATTACATCTCATAATAATGCACTGCCTATTACATGCTCATAGGCTACAACCAGTAATATTTATACACTGGGGCTGCAGACGACGTGTTTATGCTGCTTCATGTGCTATTTATTCACAGCACAGAAAATCCAACAAATTTTTAATTTTTTTTTGTAAATGAAACAATTTATCTGAATGATCTATATCTGCACTTAGTGCAAAGCTCCTCCAGTAATTGGTGAGAATGATGCAGCATACGGTAATACTGATATATGACAGAACAAATGTTTCTACTGACAATAGAAGAGTCATAAACCCTGCAAATACCGGCACCATTACAGCGCATTCTCATTACTGCAGAACCTGCTTACTGTAACCAGGTCCGACTTGCCTGTATGGCTTCTACCTTCCACTAGGTGGCACTGTGGGTTCCTTTTAAAACACCAGAAATAATTTTTTCCCAAACTTCTAAGACTTAATAAAACACAACAGTGTACTCATGTGTGACGTCAGAAAGTTTCCACAGTATCCTTTACAGATATTTATTGGTTTAATAAACAACTGTCTTTAACCTTCCCTTCTGTAATCCACCACCGGCACATACTGCTAACAAACCGCAACGCCAGCTAAACATAGCGTATAGGATAATAAGTGTCACGATGAGCTCTAAAGAGGATATTTTTACACTTCTGATATATCAAACGACTAAAGATTTCTGTCGTTTTAGTTCTGATATATTAGTCTATGCCAAAGCTTTAATATACAGAAGGAGACAGTAAGGGGGCAAGATCTATCAAACTTGGACCAGTGGGAGGCAGATCATAAAAGCTGCTAAACAATTTTCAATTTGTTCTCGTAGTAGAGGAAAAATATCTCAAAATCATAAGGGCAATTAAGAGGGTATTCTCACCACAGAGTAAATAAAAGACCATTACCAAATACATTACTGTTCTGATCTTGCTTCATTTCAGAGTTAGAGCAGTTCTTACCTCCTGCTCCTGCTTGTTTGCACAAGCTTCCCTAGGTTACCAACCACCTCTTTGTGCTCTGGCCAGGATGGTGTTTCTTTGAATGTGAGCTATGCAAGATTCCCTAGACAAAGGACTGTGACTGAGAGTGTTTGGGATATGCTCTATGGATAATATGTTATACGTTTACTAACTTCCCCCGGATTTGGTTCTGATTTTGCATACTGTAATTAACATTAAAGGAAAAATAAAGTTTTCTTAATTACATCAAGAAAATCTTTGTGTGTCGTTGGTTATATGGATTGTGGATAGATTTCTGGCAATGGGTACCACAGTAATTAAAGGTAGTGCTGAACCATTATATATTCTTCCTGGCCAGGATGGTGACATCACTCCCTGCTGTGTCTTATCAGAATGGAACATTTTTTTTTCTTTGTAACTGACAAACTTTAAAGGGATGTTCTGGGACTGATCAAAGTTCAGTCTTTCATCGGGGTATGACTAAAAATAGAAAAGAAACCTCATACTTACCTCCCGGAGGCCGGTCCGTTCAACCGGGAAGTAATGAGTGAACGTCCATCGTTCACGTGACAGCTCCAGCCAATCACAGTCCACAACATTACATGCACGTGACCTCTCTGTAAAATGGCTTGAACTGTCACGTGGACGCAATGCGATCTATCTTCGCTGCTTCATCCCGGGATGAACGCACCGACAGCCGGCAGTGAACGTCCGGGAGTTAAGTATGAGGTTTCTTTTCTATTTTTAGTCATACCCCGATGAAAGAATGAGCATTGATAAGTCCTGGAACATCCCTTTAAAGTGTGTCAGTTACAAAGGAAATAAAGGTCCATCCTGATGATAAGACACAGCA
The DNA here is from genome assembly GCA_025379985.1 of Phyllomedusa bahiana. Classification (NCBI taxonomy): domain Eukaryota; kingdom Metazoa; phylum Chordata; class Amphibia; order Anura; family Hylidae; genus Phyllomedusa; species Phyllomedusa bahiana. The sequence continues at coordinate 20,859 of JAODAL010037178.1, read as the reverse complement.
GGGAGTACGGTATTTTTACTCCTACCCCAATGAAAGATTGAGCATTTCTAAGTCCTGAAACACCCCATTAATCCTTTAGAGCTCTGTACATTTCTGCCTTCCTGTTAAAGCTCCTCCATCACCAATGTCCCTCTAACAGGCTCAGCAACGAACTGCAAAGCTGAAATGTCAGTCACTGCTGTAGAACTTCCCTGCCTGAAGCTGGCAGAGAAGAGCAGGCTCTGTGAAGCAGCCAAATGGTATACCTCCTTTAAGGTTTATGTTTACATCACTTATCCAAAAGCTGTTTTAAAGAATATGGTTTGGGGAACCCTCTCATCATATCACTGAGAGTAACCCGATAATGAATAACCAAAGACCACATTGCAAACTCACAGTATCACAGTACTGCGGGTCTATAAAACACGACTTAATAAACCAAGATAAAAAAAACATAAAATATATATATAAAAAGTATCTAAATAGTCATTTATATAAACAATATAGTATACAAATATATCATATATATCACAAATCCTTTAATTATATATATACTAATAATTTTTTAATATATTATTAAAAGGGTTCAAATCTTAAGAAACAGATCATAGGTGCCCAAAAGGGGGGGTATCTACTGATCCAATCCATTGAATATACCATAAGAGGAACTAAGGAGAAAAACAAACTGTGTGCCTCAAAGATCCAAAAACATGTCCAAAAAGGGTTTTCTTTCATCCCAATGTGTTTTATGGATTTATCAAGAGATTAAAAAGAGGGATAATATTTTAGACAAACTATGAAAGTGCAGTTGTGCCTTATTTTTTGCTTCTGACAAAATATACTCGACCTCTAATCAAAAATGAATAATGATAACCAGTCTCACAATGTACACCATGTACCATGTTGATACCCAGACAGCTGAACCTCGTTTTTGCTTTTGATGGGTTTTAGGGTGCTTTTTGGCGCCTTTTTTTGATGCGTTTTTTGGATGCGTTTATGTGCAGCAATGTACAGTATTAATTGCTGTACCTTTCTACACATAAAACACATCCGAAAAATGCATAAAAATACGCACCAAAAAACGCACAGTGTGAAAACACCCTTATACAAGTGTGGTACCTACAACTCAATGGCTGGAATATTCCCTGTAGTAGGCAATATAAGCCCCAGTACTACATGGGAAAAATTAAGGCTTGTCCCAGTAGACTTTTCCTTTAAGCATAGTCCAAAGGATAAAGTCCAGTGGCATCAGATCCAGTGAAAGTGGTGGCCAAAGCCTCTTTAGAATAACGCTATTGATGCATAAAGAACAGCCATGCTCCTAAGCACTGGGAAGTTACAACCCGACTTTTTCAAAGCTCCATCTACTGAGAAGCACAAGGAACGTTGTTCAGATTGCTTTGTGCTAGCAAGATTTATTACAGAATGTTTGGGGGCCTCTTTCAAGCAAGTCTCCCTGTGTTATGTAATAAACTTTAATGAGCAGTGAGCAATAGTTTGCGTTGGAGCAATGATGAACTGAGAGCAATCTGTGCCACCAGGCAATAGAACTTACCAACCATTAGGGCATGTTCACACGACGGATTTGAACGCGGTTATGGCCGCCAAAACCATGTCCAAATCGCGCCCAGTTTATTAACATGGTTTCCTATGGGAAACCGCGTTAATATTCACACTCCACGCCCTTGCCGCGCGGGTTTGAGAACTCTCCTGTCAATTCTTGACAGGGAGTCCTCAGCGCGGCAGCCGCGCGGTGTTGCCCCTGAGCGGTTTTCCCCCTGCCTACTAATTCGCATGGGGGCAAACCCTTGCCGCAAGCCGCGCCCCAAACCACGCCCAACTTGCGCCGCGACCACACGTCGGGAGACGCGAGTTTGCGGCGAGGCTAGGACGAGGTTTGGCCGCGGAAAAATCCGTCGTGTGAACGAGGCCTTAGAGCCATAAAACGCTTAGGATGAGTGACCTAACCGCATTTGAGTATACACTCAAAGATTGTCCATTCTATAACCAACTATTGGGTTGTGGGCCGCATATGGTTATGGCCAGTTGTAATGTGCCTAAATGCTTAGTCACCCCTGTTTCAGAGCATTTGATTGCCAGGGACTGATTTTAGGGCCCCATACAGTCAGCACTTGAGCCACATGTCGATTGTAAGTTACCATCTTACCCCATAAAAATTTTGATCAGTGCCCCTGTCTGGAGAACAGCCAGTACTGCCATGAGAGTGCCTTACCCCAATACTAGTTATCTTCATATTGTTGGGGACTTAATGGGTGAAAATGGGCACAGCTCCGTGATAAATTCAATGCCACAGAGCATAAGACTGGCCGCTCAGTACCTGTGTGGCCCATGTAGAATATTTGTAGAGCGTGCCTTTTGTGCCCTCACTGCACATGAGTATGAAATGTATAAGTATAGGTGGATTACATTTCAGATCTCATTGGTGTCTAAGGCAGAGGCCATATGATGCAGTTGTGATGCAGTTTGCATAAGCAGCAAGACAAGTTTCTAGATTTGTTAATGTCAGAACCACAATGTAAAGCTGATGCTATGCTCAGGATTTCTTTTTCATGTTTCTACGTTGGATGCGTCATTTAATAGCTTCATTCACATGTGGTTTATGACTGCATTGTTGATGGGTTATCTGAACCGCGTGTGGTTGAGGCAGCAGTAAATAACGGTGTTCTGTAGATCCTGGTTGTTGTGAAAGCAAGGTACTTAATTAAGAAACACAGATGTATGAAATAAACTACAAATGGCTGCATAAGGGGATGTTCACACAGTGCAGTTTTGGTGCAGTTTTAGCTGTGCTCCAATTAAACTGCCTTTATTACCAGCAGCTTTTTTCACTTATCTAAAGTGTTTGGAAAGTGAGTAATCAATCAGTGTGTTTGTATCCACAAGACTTCAAACACAGTCATTGATTACTTACTTGAAACACCTTTCTGGACAATTTAGACAACTGAAAGAAGCTGCTGGTAATAAAGGCAGTGTTATTGGAGCCAGTAAACCTGTGCTGTGTGAAAGCACCCTAAGGCTATGTTCACACGGCTTAACTGCGGGGCATAATTACGCCCCGCAATTACGGTGGGGGCCGGGGGCAGGAGCGGGGGAGCGAGCGGGGGGCCGGCACTTCGCCGGCCCATAGACAGTCATTGCTCGCGGCGCGTATACGGCGCTAGAAAGTGACATGTTAATTATCTCCCCCCTCGGCGTATTCGCCGAGCAGGGAGAGGAGACGTAATCCATAGTTCTCTATGATAACTGTGGATTACCGTAGTTACCAGGACGGATTTAGCCCATAATTGGCGCACTCCGGCGCGTAATTACGGACCGAATTACGTCCCGCAGATGGCCGTGTGAACATAGCCTAAGGGTATGTTCACACGATGTATTGCGAAGTGTACTGTACGCGCCGCTATACATTGTGTGTTTCGGGAGCTTGCGCGAATCAGTGCATACTCCCGCGGTGTGGGGGGGCGGCAGCCCGCCGGCCCCATAGACAAGCATTACTCGCGGCGCTTACATGTAATTTATCTCCCCGTGCGTACAATATGATCGTATTGTACGCACGGGAGGACGAGGCGTAATCCATAGTTCTCTATGAGAGCTATGGATTACCGTAATTATGGGGCGCATTTCCCTGCTTATTAAGCGCAATACGCTGCGAAATGCGCCCCAAAATAAGCCGTGTGAACATACCCTAAGCTAAGGGTTTGTTCAAATTACATTTTTGGATCTGTTTTTAAATGCAAGTGGGATCCGTGTTTCGGACCCTAAACTGACCCAAACATGCAACTAACAATGTGCAGTGTGGTTTACATTGCTTTCAATGTAAAACGTACGTCTTCCTGATGAATCTTTCGGATCCATTCAAAGAATGGTCATGTCAATTCCTGATCCATTTGATGCAGCAGGCGCCCTATTTAAAACTATAGGGTGCGTTTCTGCCGCACAGAAAACGCATCCAAACATGCACCTGCATATTGGATGTGTTTTATGCAGCGCTTTTGAGTGCATTTTTCGGATCGAAAACATCTCCAAAAACCCTGTGCGAACATGCCCTTAGAGCAATCAAAAAACAAATGCTAAAAGGACTGCAAGAGAAAGGAGAGATCTAAAATACTTTGTAACTGCAGTCGTTTGAAAGTTAGAACTGCATGTAGTATGACACATTAGAAATGCAACAACATCGCGTGGCCTCACCCTAGGACGGTAACTTGGAAGTGAAAACATGTCACAATCTTTATTGCACAAGAATTGACATACAAAGGATTCAAAAAACACAAAAAAGTTATGGGACACAAAAGTACCGTAGGCAACTATGATAAGTACCTATTGAGCTCAAACACCCAGAGCAATCATGTCCAGTGCCTCCAAAATAGCAAACATAAAACAAGAAAAAATAAATAGAAAAGAACAATAATTAGATGGCTGAAATAAATCAGCAACTCAAAATCTGACCAAAAAAAAGGGGGATAAAGAAACATTGATGTGAATAAATCAAAACCGCCAAGAAAAATAAAGCTGTGCAGCTGGGAGTTAGAGCAGGTTCCCACTCCCCGCAGTGCATCCTGCACATCCTTCTTTTGTTGGTGATTCTGATTTATTCTCATCAATATTCCTACATCTGTATTTTATATTCTGACCTGTTGATTTATTTAAGCCGTCTAATTATTATTCTTTTCTGCTTTTTATTTATTCTTGATTAGGTTTGCTACTTTGGATGTACTATACGGTGTTTTTCTGGGTGTTTGAGCCCAGCAGCTACAAATCATGGTTGTCCCAAACCTCTCGTTTTTTTTAACTGCCTGTAATCCTTTGTATGTAGATTCTTGTGCAATAAAGATGTCCCCACGGCACGGTTTTTCAGCCAGTTCTCGGTTTTCAAAACCGACTGCAAACCGGCTGAAAAACTTTTACATGGACCTCTATGGAAAATCCGTGTAGCGGTCCCCACTGTACGGTTTTTCCGCCTGGCGGTTTTTCAGACCTCCGGCGGTCAAAAAAACATAGAACATGTTCATTCTTCCGTCCGAAAACCGGATGAACATGCCGCGCTAATCGCGGAGAAAAGCCTCCCCCCCGGCGTACGTGTGCACGGCACAAAAACAGGACAAATACCAGTCGGATAAACCGACCGGTATTTGTCCTGTGCCGTGTAAACGGCCTCTTATTTTTTTTAGCTCATGTGCAATTGTGACAAATTTTTTCCTATCAGCCTCTCTCTTTCAATGTTCTAATGCATTGATGTATCGCACAGTGGATTGGTGTCCAATAATTTAAAAACGTTTGAATAGGGAACTTGGAAGTCCCACTAACGGTCCAGCACATATCAGCTAGTTCTGTTTTCTGCTGCGCCAAGTCAGTGGATGCACATGAAACAGCCCCTCAACTGTAATCTGAGGTCAGGTATAAGGCTATTGTGCACCTGCGGCACTACAAATCATTACTGCATATATTCTCGAACACAGAAAACTCAACTGGTCCCTCAAGTTACAATGGTCTCAGGAAACACTGACACGTTTCGGCGTATAGCCTTATTCGAATAAGGCTATACGCCGAAACGCGTCAGTGTGCTGCCACTCTGTGGGGAATGGAGCCCATGCCTGTAACCTTTTAATGTGGAGAAATAAAACATGAAGCTTTAATCACTTTCTCTGCCGCGGACATTCTCTGCATAGCTGCAGGGACCCCCGTTCGTTTCGGTCTCAGACACCGATATGCCCCCAAAATCTATTAGCCACAGGTGCCCTCCAAAGTGCCTGTTTAAGACCTCCCAACACCCCCACACAAACACATATTTTGGTTTTAATCTCAGGTGCCCCAATTATTTACTTAAGAACTTATCTTTTGCATTCCTCTTGTGCGGGCTGGTGCCTCACCCTGTTTTTAGGATGTGGTCATGCAGCTCCGTGCATCATAAAGTGGACTTCAGCTGTGACAAGTGGACATAGAGACCTAGCTCTGCAGTGTTGGTAAATGGTATTACGCCTACAGTGCTGACCGTACACTACAGATACAGAGTCACGACAGCGCTATAGAAACCCAGAGCCAAGAGTAATATCCTGTGACAACCACACACTGAACTCACAGCCGGTCTAACTAGAGATTAGTGGTATTCTTTATCTGAAGGAAAATGTCACTTCTGCGTAAGGAGCAGAGGAAAAAGAAGGGGCAATAGAAGGGGCTGGACGTTTGATATCACATGTGCCTGCACTACTGCCTGCACTACTGCAGGAAAGGGACAGGAGTCTGGAAGCCTTGACCTATAGTCCTACAGCATTTTAAAACACACATGGTAGCTGGGGGGCCTTGTTTTATGCTTTAGGGCCCAGGTGCTTCAATACCCTCCTGCATTGGGCAGTGTAGTCTGAGGACTGATCAGTTTTAATCAGGATCTCTGCTGGGTGTCAGTGGATGGAAAAAATCTTGCTTAGTTGAAAAAGCTGACAAGCCTTTCACAATCCTAACACTCTTATAGTTAAGACGTGCATACCTTTATATGAAATTATCTGGAGGTACATATACTATCAGAGCAAATCACTTCCTGTTCTGATAGTTTGTCACAATGTATCAGTGTAGTTAAAGGGGTTGTCTCACTACAAGGATCGCTGCTTTTTATGTTAAAGATCTTGCAAAAACAAGTCACTTTGCAATATGTGTCCATTAACAGTGTCCTACCTATTCCTAGATACCCCCCCCCTTTTTTATGGGCTGCATCAGCTCCTCAGGTCACTATAGCTACAGACCTTTTCCATCTCTCCTGATAGGCTGCCAGCGCTGGTCGCTATAGCTACAGACCTGTTCAATCTCTCACGATAGGCTGCAAGCGCTGGTTGCTATAGCTACAGACCTGTTTGATCTATCCTGATAGGCTGTCAGCACTGGTTGCTATAGCTACAGACCTGGTTGATCCATCCCGATAGGCTGATAGCACTGGTTGCTATAGCTACAGACCTGGCTTCTACTGCAGCCTAGTAGAAGCCAGTAAACACGGCCCTGAATTCAAAATGGAACCAAGAAAACAGGACTGAGGTAAGATGAGTCCATGTAGTGAGACAACCCCTTTAAGTGTAACTGCCTGGAGCCTACATTGGCCCCCAATCTTCACCACCTCACTGTTCCTGTCACATACTTCCTAAAAGTCTTTATTGGTCCTCACATAGCATTGCCTAGATTAGATACTGTTGTAGCAAACCCTCAGCAGGACCGCTTCTGGTTCTCTATGTTCTCAGCCTCTGCAGGCAAGTAAGAATGAATTAATGATTTAATTCATCAAGAGTAAATGGGGATATAAGAAACTGAAATGTAATATTTATCATAGTTATATTACTTATTTTACAATTATTAATCTTTAATATTTGTCTACTTTAATGATCACTTTAGTGCATTCCTATAATGCATCTAAAATATAAAATTGGACAAATGTTCATATAGTCTTAAAGGGGTGTTTCCACCATAGATTGATGGCATATTGCGAAGATATGCCATCAAATTCTGATAAGTGCAGGTCCCAGAGGTGAGACCTTTAACTATCTTGGGAATGGGACCTCAAAAGTGGCAGCTGTCACACTTGCACAGGCTCACACTGGCCCACAGGGGAATAGGGGAAACCCCCGATGGACACCTGAGCATGGTAGACTTATAATTGTTTTTAAACTGCATATACATCCTCAAGAGAGGCAAAAAAGCAGAGAAGGAGAGGCAAAAAGCAAGAGGCAGAGTGTAGGAGGCATGTACAGTCATTTACAGTAGCTGTAGGGTGGGACCCTTAAATGAATTCCACTGGTGGGCCCAGAAACAGCTCCACTAGTGGGCCCCTACAATCAACTCCACCTGTGGGCCCTAGACACCCCAGTCCAACACTGCACTTGCACACAACTCCTATGGGAGCTCTAAGTGCAACCCAACACACCACTCACCTGTACTCAGAACTCCCATAGAACAGAATGCAGAGTTGTGTGCAAGCGCGACCAGTTCTACATTCTAAGGCAAAACTTTTGGAGGCCCGTTCCCAAGAAATGTGCGGGTCCCAGAGGTAGGACCAGCACAAAACTCACCTTAAAGGCATATAGTAGTGATATGCATCCAAGTCTATGGTGGGAGCACCCCTACTATTTGTGCCTCCAGCTCATAAGCATGAAAAAACTTTGAGACTCTCGGTTCACATATTTTGATCAAAAGGTGTTTAAGCTGCCCACGACTTTCAACGTGATCTCAAATCGGGCAGTCCTATCCTATCTTTTACCTCTCAATAGAGCCAATTCCAGGCCTCTCACTGGGTCAGCCGACCTCCATTATACAGAGAGAAAAAAATAAAACACACCCAACCTGCAAGCTGCACTTCTTATGACAGCCTGTGAGAGTGGGCAGGTGCAGAAAACCAAAGTGGAGGCACCCTTTCCTCCCCATATAGGTTAAAATCAATATACACCAAATATAACGTATGTTTCTGCACAAAAAACATTCCTGAAAAAACATATGCAAACCTGGGTGCCACTGGCAGGGCTGCGACACACACACACATATTATATAATATATATAATATATCATATATATATTATATTATATAATAATATATATATAATAAATTATTATATATATAGTAATTAATCACACAGACACACGCACACATTCCAGCGGCACACTACTGCAAAAAGGGCAATACATTACGTGGAAATCCCTAAAGAAGCATTTACGCTATCTATCATACATGAAAAAACTTTGAGATTCTCGGTCCAGCTCATAAGCAGACCCCTGAGCATGATAGACTTAGAATTGTTTTTAAACTGCGTATATATCCTAATAAGAGGCAAAAAAGCAGAGAAAGAGGCGCAAAAAGCAAGAGCCAGACCATAGGGGGCATGTACAGTCATTTACAGTAGCTGTAGGGTGGGACCCTAGAAGGGTTGTCTCGCTACAAAGATCAGCTTTCAACATGTAGGGAACACTAAATAAATATGTTTTCCAAATATATTGCGTTGTTCATTTTTTTTTGTTAAGGAACTACAAGTGATTTTATCACCTTCTGTGCTCTCTCTGGTTTCCCAAGTGACCGACCTGTGTACTTCTCCCCGCCTGCTGTTTGTTCTGTCTGATAGCAGGGAGTGGCATCATCACACAGGTCGCGGCAGCACAGAACTCCGGACAGTGAGAGCTTGTTTGTTATCTGATCTTTCAGACAAAAGCCAGTAATTACTACTGTTTACTTTAACTCAGAAGCTTCCCTGGTCCTGACAGCATGAGATTTATCTAATTAACAGAAGTCATAAAATACACAGAGCTCATATACTAATTACAGACAGCTTGACCAGGAAGTGAGAGAGCAAAGCAGCATTATTTCATTCATGCATGATCGAATGGAGAGTTATGTGGAAGTGCGACCAGTTCTACATTCTAAGGCAAAAATTTTGGAGGCGCGTTCCCAAGAAAGGTGCGGGTCCCAGAGGTAGGACCAGCACCTAACTCACCTGAATGGCATATAGTAGGGATATGCATTAAAGTCTATGGTGGGAGCACCTCTACTGTTTTGTGACTCCAGCTCCTAGGCAGACTCATTTCCAAGGTAACAGCAAGCCCTGTAAACCTGCAGTCATGTTGCCTCTACTTCTTTATATCATACCTTTTGGAATCAGTCACAGGGTGCAGATGGAAGGGTGTCTGACTATATTGCTTTTCCTCCCCATTCCAGTGAATATGGCCGAGCTGCAGTACCAGACAGAGTCCATGTCATGAGGTGGTGCTGCTTGTGGAGCCTTTTTTTTTTAGATCCTGGACCCCTCTTTTAGATAAAATAAAACACAAGATTAGGGCCATCAAACAAGTAAGCAGCTGTTACCTGTCATATCTGGCCCATACAGCAAAGAACCAGTGAGTAGAAGGAAATGATGCCCTTACAATGAATAGTGGGCTCCATAGAAAGAGTTCTTGTCTGTATGTGTTGCCCTTCGGGGTATTCTGTGGTCTGGTTATCTAAATATATTTAGGTACAATTAACTTCCAGCACAATGCCAGCAGTTCCATCTACCACGTGCTGTCCAGGAATAGCCTGCTGCCAGTGCATTTGCAGAAGCATCGAGTGTCCAAGAAGGCGCATCTGATATTCTGGGTTCCAATCAGTTTCCTTCAGTCTACGGGAGGAGTGGAGCCAAGTAATTTGGAAGCATAACAGCATTAACTCAAATCTTGATTAAAGTGGGGCCAAATTTATAAGAACAAACTCTTTCAGGTCTGATTGCATTGGTATAAATCATGTCCCAACAAAGCGATCAATCTGACTGTAATGCACTAAGTGAATCGTTCCATTGCCTCCAGCTCCCTGGACATAATCATAATGGTCCCGTTAAGGTTTTTGAACAAAACTGTAAAATTTCAGAAGTTAAAGGGGTTGTCTCACTACAGGGATCGCTTTTTATGTTAAAGATCTTGCAAAAACAAGTCACTTGCAATATGTGTCCATTAACAGTGTCCTACCTATTCCTAGATATCCCCTCTTGTATGGGTTGCATCAGCTCCTCAGGTTGCTATAGCTACAGACCTGTTTGATCTCTCCTGATAGGCTGCCAGCACTGGTTCCTATAGCTACAGACCTGACTTCTACTACAGGGTAGTAGTAGCCAGTAAACACACCCCTGAATTCAAAGTGAAACCAAGAAAACAGGACTGAGGTAAGATGACTCAATGTAGTGAGACAACCCCTTTAACATTGTTTAAAGAACCGCCCCGTACAAAAGTGATAGAGGGAGTTAAAGCATACGTGCCAACTCTCCCGTTTTTGGTGGAGGGGTCCCGCTATTTGGGGTCCCCTCCCGCCCTCCCGGGGGAGTTGGCATTCCTCCCGCCGCCTGCAGGTGGCGGGGTCCTTTAAATGACCGCGGCGCCGGAGTAGCACTGGTGCGCTACTCCGGCGCCGCTGGTCCGTTCCCACGGGCGGGTGAAGCGGGCGCAGGGGCCGCTCACCCGCCCGGAGTCTCGCTGGGCAGGGCGGGGGGAGCGCTCCCTCCTGCCTCCTCCCCCTGTCTGTCCGGCGCTGCTGTGCGCCGGACACACCTGGCAGCGTCACGGAGGAAGAGACGTGCTGGCTGCACTCACTCCCTGTGACACTGCTGAGGAGATCGTCGGAGCGGCTGCTCTGCAGGCCTGGTCAGGAAGTGGATTTTATTTTTATTTATTAGTTTTAGGGGGCACTGTCTGCCAAGGGAGGGGTCTACCAAGCTACAATGGGGGTCTACCTAGCTACATGGGGCAATAGGCACAGAGGGGGCACTACCTGGCTAACATGGGGCACTACCTGGGCTACAATGGGGCACTACCTGGCTAACAATGGGGCCACTACCTGCTACAATGTGGGCACTACCTGGCTCCAGGGGGGCACTACCTGCTACAATGGGCACTACCTGGCAACAATGGAGGCACTACCTGGCACTATGGGCACTCCATGGCTACTCAGGTCATCTACCTGGCAATGGGGGCACTACTGGCTACAATGGGGGCACTACCTGGCTACAATGGGCACTACCGGGCAACAATGGAGGCACTACCTGGCTACTAAGGGGCATACCTGGCACTAAGGGGTATACCTGGCTCATGGGGAACTATCTGCTACAATGGGGGCTATGGCAACATGGAGGATACCTGTAACAATGGGCAGGGGGCACTCCCTGCTAACGATGGGACATAGTCTAACGATGGGGCACTACCGGCTACAGGGGGGGCACTACTGGCAAACAATGGGGGCATCTCCCTTTGGCAACAGAGGGGCACTACCTGGAAACAATGGGCCCATCTACATGGCCAACAAGGGGGCACAACCTGGCATATACAATGCAGGTCCCTCCTGGCAACAATGGGCACTCCCTGCAAACATGGCACTACCTGGCAAACAATGCACTACCGGCAACAAAGGGGTGGCACTACCTGGCAAAATTTGCTTACCTGCTACAGAGAGGCATCTACCCCCTGTAAGGGGCACTACCGGGTTATGGGGGGCTACTACCTGGCTATAAGGGCATCTACCTGCCCCAAAAAGCCTTTATGCAGTTGGGTGAGTAGTGTGGCTTTTTGAAGGGGCGTGGCACACCGACAAGATGGGCGTGGCCATGCAATTTTTTCCGCTTTTTCCTGCTTTTTCATTTTCAAAAGTTGGCAACTATGAGTTAAAGGGATGTTCCCACCATAGATTTTGATGGTATATCGATTGGATATGGCATCAATCTTTGATGGGTGCAGGTCCCACCTTTGGACCCTGCACCTATATCGGGGGCAGGCCCCTGAAAGTCTTCATTCTGTTCTATGGATTCCATACAGCTGAACACATCCGCCACGGGTCCCAGAACTTCCATAGAACAGAAGGAGAGCCTAGAGTGCGAGGCTCTCCATTCTGAAATGAAATTTTCAGGGCATGTTTCGAGAAAGGTGCGGGTCCCTGAGGTCTATGGTAGGAACAATCCTTTAAGCCTAGTGCAGGGCCTAATGGAGCAGTGAAAGGGATTCTGTTTGCCTAGAGTCTTCCTTTAAGAGAAGACTTTTGGGTCATATCAATTAGCTTGCCAAATGGAAAAGAGTTGTTTAAAGCAGAAAACCTTACAGAGTCTGTTGTATGAGCATCAGAACATGGTAAAGAAGCAAAGAATGCTGGGTGATTGCAGCCCTGAAGCCTGCAGAAGTATAAAAGCAGCTCTATATTATAATACAAGCTGTCACACAGGATTAGTACATGACAAGTAATGTGATGTATGTACTTGTAAGCTGCTCACCTTCTAATCTTATGGATTTATTTAGTGGAATAGTTTAAATCAGGGGCATAGCTATAGGGGATGCGGAGGTAGCAGTCGCTACCGAACGCTGCAGCCTGAAGGGGCCCAAAAGCCCTTCTGCCACATAAGGAGACACTAGCATTATAAATAACACACAATAGATAGGGGACATAATTTCACTTTTTGCATTGGGGCCCAGTAGCTTTAAGTTACGTCTCTGGTTTGAATATCCCATTAATGTGACCTTATAATACCCTTAACATAGGGACGCCCTCTAAGCAATGGGGAAAACAGAATTTACTTATCCTTTCATGAAACACTTTGGCACAAGCATCATATCACTTCAGACCCTAACTACTCAACAAACTGGATTTCTATGGAGTATGGATTTGGAGCAGTCACACATACCCTCAACCAAGTAACATTCAAGCCTATTTTGGCTCACTATAGTGATTACTTTTTATGTGAAAGATCTTGCAAAAACAAGTCACTTTGCAATATATGCCCATTAACAGGGTCCTACCTATTCTGAGCTATCCCCTCTTGTATGGGCTCTGCTCAGCTCCTAAAGGTCACTATAGCTACAGACCTGTTTGATCTCTCCTGATAGGCTGCCAGCACTGGTCACTATAGCTACAGACCTGGTGTCCTCAGCAGCTCATCACTGCAGACCAGTAAAGCCAGTAAACACGCCCTTGAATTCAAAAATGAAACTGAAAAAACAGGACAGAGATAATATGAATCAATGTAGCGAGACAACCCCTTTAAAGGACTAAATTGGTGTTAAATGGTCATAGTGATAGGATGTGCCATAAAAGTCTGACTGGTGTGAGTCTCTAGTTTCCGAAAGTCTTGGTGCAGAAAAGAGAGTATGTCATGCTTATGTGGTACTCTCTAATCTGTTCCATGGGAATTCTGAGTACAGGTGAGCTGTGCACTCAGAACTAGCACTGAAAAAAAATAAAATGAAGAGTGCAACCTAGCTTTCCATTCTGTATGAAGATTTTTGGAGGCCTGCACCTATCAGTGAGACAACCCCTTTAACGACTATAGGCTGCAATCACTTGTAGACTATTTTGCAATAGTAATCTATTGCAGAAGAGTGTATGATAATGGTTCTCCTATCTGCCTCCTATCTTGCCTGGACTAGCAAGATGGTTGGCCACGGAGCCTACATTAGGCCACCATCTGCCATAACAACCGGTCAGAATCCCGCAATCACATGGCAGGGGTAGGAGGGGTGCTTGATCAGGTGGCGCACTGGACCATCGCACCATCTTTAACAACTTAGATGCCTTGGTCATGTTAATCACAAGTGGCTAAATGGCTGGGATCAGAGCTCCCTCATCTTGGCTGCTAATCACAGGTGTCTGGTCATATTTTTAAAATGTTTCTATTGATAAATTTTTATTTTATACGCTATGCATACTGCGAAAAAAGTAACATTTATTTTGCCGGTCATTATATTTACAACAGTTTCAAATGCTGTACTTTTTAGGATTAACCATTTTAAAAAATAAATTGATTTTCCAAAAATATTAAGGGTTTATTCAGTTTTTACGTGTAGACTTTTTTTTTTTTTTAAAGAAACTTTATTACATTTATTAAATTTATTTTTTTATAATCTTTTATTGGTTTTATTAAATATACATCTAAACATCTAAGTAAATGGAGACCTGGAAATCTTCTGTAGGAAGATGCCCTTGTGAGCTCAGTGTTATTAAGACACTACATTATGGCAGCATCCAGCAATCAATAATGGTTATAAGTACACAGTATATAACTCAGCCTACTCTATTTATCCTGGCATCATGACACTGTCATCGCCCGCGTGGAGGTCTACCTCGAGCAGTACTGCTAATATAATAAAACCCTCAGTCTTTACTAGACTCTGTCAAAATTATAGCACAGGAGTGCAAGAGGAAGCAGTGTGCAAGTAAATATAATAACTCAGATAAAGAGCACATTGCTCAATAAAGCATAGTATTCCATTAAGGTACCCGAACCAGTCCCATTGAACATGCTATCAAAATTGACAGGATCATATTATAGAGTAGGAGAAACTAAGAAGGCTGATATCTCATTTTGTTGGAAAGGATTTAGTAAAGTTTGCAATCTATTTATTTAAATTCTTACTTATTCTGGGTTACAGAGTCCAGTAGGCAGTCTGATCAATGATTAATAGCTATCTCCATATGAACACTCATACAAGAAAGACTGTCAATCACTGATAAGACCACCCACTGGACTCCTAAAAGTAAGACAAAAAGTAATTTAAATGAATAACTTACAAGTTTTGAAACATCTGTCCCCAAAAAACTATGTAGCAATCTGTTTAGCATCTCCTGCTCTCTAGCATGCTGCCTGCAAGTCAGATGACATGTTTGGCTCCCTTTAAAGGGGTTGTCTCATTAAAAGGTTTGCTGCTTTTCATGTTAAAGATCTTGCAAAAACAAGTCACTTTGCAATGTATGTCCATTAACAGTGTCCTACCTATTCCTAGATATCCCCTCTTGTATGGGCTGCATCAACTCCTCAGGTCGCTATAGCTACAGACCTGTTCTATCTGTCATGATAGGCTGCCAGCGCTGGTCGCTATAGTTACAGACATGTTCGATCTAGGCTAGGTTCACACGGCTTAAATGCAGGGCGTAATTACGCCCCGCAATTACGCCGTGTGGCCGGGGGCGGGGCGGGAGCGGGGGGCCAGCACCTCGCCGGCCCATAGACTTGCATTACCAGCGGCACGTATACGCCGCTAGTAATTCACATGTCAATTATCTCCCCGCCCGGCGGATTCGCCGAGCGGGGAGAGGAGACGTAATCCATAGTTCTCTATGAGAACTGTGGATTACCGTACAGACTTGGACGTATTCCAGCCGTAATTTGCGTACTCCGGCGCGAAATTACGGACTGAAATACGTCCAATTTTAAGCCGTGTGAACATAGCCATAAGCTGCTAGTATTGGTCTGTATAGTTACAGATTAGTAGATAGGGTGAGCCAGCCCACACACCTGCATATAGTGCAATGCACGGATGCACAGTCCCAAGAGACGGCAATAGTAGCACAATTTGATTGCAAGATATCCAGCACGCACAAAAGATATGCTAAAATATAGTGATATTTATTAAATCAACTTAAAAATTAGATTTCCAAAAGAGGCACTCACCAAATTATGACAGACAGTGAGCGATCACAGAGGCACAGAGGGAGGAAACAGCTGTTTCCTCCCTCTGTGCCTCTGTGATCGCTCACTGTCTGTCACAATTTGGTGAGTGCCTCTTTTGGAAATCTAATTTTTAAGTTGATTTAATAAATATCACTATATTTTAGCATATCTTTTGTGCGTGCTGGATATCTTGCAATCAAATTGTGCTGTATAGTTACAGACCTGGTGTTCTTAGCAGCTCGTCACTGCAGACCAGTAAAGCCAGTAAACATGCGTCTGAATTCAAAATGAAACCGACTACCAGGACTCAGGTACAGTGAATCGAGGTAGTGAGAAAACCCCTTCAAGTTCCTGATTATCCAAGAGGAGGATAATTTTTTCCCTCTTTTCCCATCCTTTTATTTATCATGTTTGTCTTGTCTCTTTTTTTTGCCCCTTCTATCCATTGTTGGTGAGCACAATTTATGAACAGTGATCCAAGTGGGATTTGTGTGAACATGGGATTGAATTTAGGGAGTGAAGGACAGATTGGAGCCTAAAATGACCCAAAGACAGCTGGCCTGCCCTCCAGGAGTTATGGTAGTCGCACAGACTGCCATCCATGGTAATATTCGGTTTGGGTTACTTAGTAGCATAACAAGAAGTTCAGTTTTTGTAAAAAGTTTATTTCAGATAGAGAAAGAGCATGATGTCATAGCCAGTGGATTGACAATCACTGGTGTTTTTTTAGTAGTGTGGGGGAAGGGGGATATCATCGGAAGAGGTGTATAATTGAGTGTCATTAGCATAAAGGTGGCATTATCAGATGATAATTTGTCCAAATGGGGACTGTGTAGTGTGAAAAGAGGAGAGGACCTAAGACTGATCCCCTGAGGAACCCTGACGGCAAGTGGAAAGGAAGAAAAAGTAGAACAAGGATGCGCTAAATGTGAGGTCAGGGAGGTTGGGAAAAACCAAGTACATACAGCATCACTGAGACCAAAGAAACTAAGCAAACAGAGAAGTGGGTGATCTATAGTGTAGAATGCTGCAGAGATCAAAAGTAATCAACAAAGACTATTTTTTTGAGATTTAGCCAACAGGAGATCGTTTGGAGCTTTAGCTTTAACTTGAACAGTTTCTGCAGAGTGTAAAGTGCGGAAACCGGTTGGAAGGAGTGGAGAAGAGAGTCCACAGAGAGGTAGCAGAGTAGACGAGAAGAAGTGCTCCAGGAGTTTAGAGATGAAAAGAATATTAGAGACGAGTCGGTGGTTAGCAGCTCAGGATGGGTCCAGTCGGCAATTTTAGGGTATGTTCACACGGCATGTTGCAGGCGTATAGCGGCATATATTGTGCATGCCGATATACGGCTATTGCTTCAGAAGTACAGGCTCCCACTGACATTCACTTCCCCCAGCGTGCATTGTGACACGTCACTTCTTTCTCCTGGCATGTACTGTGCACTGGGGAAACAGCAGGTAAACATAGCTTTGAATGAGAGGTATGAATTACCATATTTGCGGGGCATACTTTGGGCATATTGCAGCGCAATTCCACGACAAAATACGCCCTGCAGAGACACAGTGTGATCATCCCCATAGCAGGCCCGGACTGCCCATAGGGCAAACCGGGCATTTGCCTGGTGGACCTCTGGGGTCCGGGCCGCATCGCCGACCTGGAGCGCCCGCCGAGGAGGCTGTTATTTCCCCCCGGCGGGTCCCGAGTGCCGGCACATGGCGCAGGTACAGGGGCCGCAATGGTCGCACATGCGACCGGACCCCTGTGCCAGGGGGCCGACAGGCCCTTCTCGCCAAAACCCGGCTGCAGGGAGGGGGTCACACATACGGGGCTTTTACCATCACGGCCGCCGCCTGCACCGCGCGGTCAAGCAAGGCTGGGGCAGAACACCCGGGACCTTCTAAACCCGGGCCCGTTAGCCCCCGCGGGCCCGGGGGGAGGTCGCATGTATGAGTCATCGCGCCCCTGCTCCCTTGGCTGCACTCTGCGGAGCACCCCCCGGGCCCGGCCCAAAGAAAAAACAAAGGGGAGGGGAAACCCCGGTGGTATTTTTTTTTTTTTTTAAAACTAAATTACGGGCCCTCCCTCCTAAAATACCCTACCTGCCTAAGTAGCCCCCTTTAAACCCCTGCCTAAATTTAAATTGGGGCCCCCTGCCTGCCTAAGAACCCCTCCCTGCCTTAAATACCCCTCCTGCTAAGTGACCCAAAAACCTGTCCCTAAGATAGCCCACCTCCAAGATCCCCTACCCCAAGATAGCCCTCCTCCAAGATAGCCCCCGCCTGCTAAGAAGCCTCCCTCCCTTTTAAATAGCCCCCTGCCAAAGGCCTGCCCTAAAATACCCCCCGGCCCTCCTGCCTAAAATACCCCTCCCCTAAAGATACCCCCCTTTTGCCCTGCCCCTAAGAACTACCCCTGCCTTCCTAAAAATAGCCCTCCCTCCCTAAGATAGCCTGCCTCCTAAATACCCCTCCTCCTAAATAGCCCTCCCTCCCTTTTAAGAAGCCTCCCCTCCCTAAGATAGCCCTGCCTCCTAAGATAGCCCCCCTGCCTGCGAACACCCTCCCTGCCTGTCTAAGATAGCCCCCCCTTTCCCCTGCCCCTAAGAACTAGCCTCCCTGCCTAAGATAGCCCTGGGGCCCTGCCTATAAAACCCCTGCCTGCCTAAGATACCCCTCCCTGCCTAAATAGCCCTCCCTCCCAAAGATAGCCCTTGCCCAACCCCTTTAAAGATACCCTGCGGCCAAAGAATACCCGCTGCCTAAGATAGCCCCCCCTAAAACCCCTGGGCAAAGGCCCTGTCCTAAAACAACCCCTGTCCCTAAGAAAAAAACCCCCTGCCCCAAAAAACCCCGTGCCTGCCCCTAAAACCCAAAAAGGCCCTGCCTCCAAAAATAACCTTTTTGCCCACCTAAGATACCCCTCCCTTCCCTAAAACTAGCCCTCCCAAAACCCCCTAAGAACTACCCCCTTGCCAAAAACCTTTTAAAAATCCCTACCTCCCTAAGAACCTCCCTGCCAAAAACCCGAAAAGGGCCCTCCTCCTAAGATAGCCCCCCCCAGGCCTTAAAAGCCCCCAAACAGCCCCCTGCTGCTAAAACCCCCCTGCCAAAACCTGTCTAAAAATAGCCGCCTGCCTAAGATACCCCTGTTTTGCCTAAGATAGCCCTGCTGCCAAGATACCCTGCTGCCTAAGAACTCCCCCCCAGCAGGGGCCCCAAAGATAGCCCTGCTGCAAAGAACTAGCCTGCCCCAAAACCTTAAAAATAGCCCTCCCCGCCTAAGTAGCCCTCCCCTGCCTAAAAACTAGCCTTCCTACCAAAGATAGCCCTCCCTCCCTAAATCTCCCCTGCCTAATTCGCCATCCCCTCCCAAATATACCCACCAAACCAAGTAGCCCTCCCTGCCAAAAACACCCCTCCCTACCTAAGATACCCCCTCCCTCCTAAAAACACCCTCCCTACCTAAAAACTACCCTCCCTCCCAAAGAAACCCCTGCCTCCCTAAGATACCCCTCCCTCCCCAAGATAGCCCGCCTCCTAAGAATAGCCCTCCTCCCTAAAATAGCCCCCTACCAAAGATACCCCTCCCTCCCTAAAAACTAGCCCTACTCCCTAACAAGCCCTACCACCAAACATAACCCCCCTCCCTCCCAAGATAGCCCTGCCCCTTCCCCTCCCTTTTAGATGCCCTGCCTGCCTGAAAGGGGTAAACCCCTGCCTGCCTGGAAGCCCGCCTCCCCAAAGTAGCCCTGCCCTTCCCGCCGGGCAACCCCCTGCCGCCTGGAACGGCCCTCCTGCCTAAAACGGCCCTTCCTGCCTAAAAAACGGCCCCTGCCGCCTAAAACGGGGGAAAAACCCCCGCCTCCCCAAAACGGGCCCCTGCCCCCCAAAAACCCCGGCCCTTTTCCTGCCAAGAACTGGCCCTGCCGCCTAAAAAAGGGCCCCCCCCCTGCCTAAAAACCCTGCCCCCCAAAACTGCCCCCCCTGCCTAAAAGGGGCCCGCCTCCCTAATTATGGCCCTCCCCTCCCTAAAAATGGCCCTGCCTGCCAAATTTACTCCCCCTCCCTGGGTATTCCCCCTTTACCTGGCTAATTTCCCGGGAACCCCCATACCTGTTTGGGAGGTCAAAAAAATGTAAAGGGGGGATTGAATACTCCCTAAGGGGGGTTCCTATTTAAAACCCACTTAAAGATTTTTTTAACCCTTCCGACTTTGGCCGATGCTCGTCCGGGCGATCGCGGGGCTTGCGGCAGCTGGCACGATCGCGACATGGAACCAGCGGTAAATTCCCGCTGACTTCATGCCCCATCACCCCCCCCCAATGAGCTGGGCCGGGGGGTGATAAGCTTTTTTAAACCGCAGCCGTCAGGGCCGCAATAATAAGCCGCGGGGCGGAGGATGAGTCCTGCCCCTCTATCCGGGGGCCCCATTGTGGGGTGTCAGTCTTGAGGCGACCGTGCACGCAGTAACACTGTGCACAGGTCTCCTATTAAACAAAATCTAACGATTTGCTTTTCCCCATTGGGATTTGCTGTTAAAACCCACTGGGGAAATGTAAAAAAATAAAAAAATAAAAACAAAAGTAAAAAGTAAAACAAAAACCAAAAAATAAAAAAAACATACACCGCCCTTTTCCCTTTTAAAAAACCCCAAATCGACCCAAAAAAAGATAAAAATAAATAAAGTCCCCATATTTGGTATCGCGGTGCGTAACGACCCCCCCTATAAATCTGTCATGTTAATTAACCCTACGGTGAAGCCGAAAAAACAAAAACAAAAAAATACAAAATGCGTTTTTTGTAAATCCTGCAGCCCAAAAATGAAAAAAACGTAAAAACATATAAAAAAGCCAAATTAAAAACTCAGTTCATCCCCCAAAAAAGGTCTTAAAAAGTCTTTATACAGAAAAAAAAAAAGTTATGACTTCAGAAGACAGCGATGCATAAATTAT